>VZRM01004033.1:226735-473985 GCA_013397955.1 Grantiella picta
GGGGGGGGTGGGGTGGTTTGCTTCCCCTACCCATACAGAGAGAAAGAGCTTATTAATTTCTGTGCTCAGCTGTTGGATAAGTAATAGAGGAAGCTCTGGCTTTGGCTCATATGGCATCCTTCTGGGTGACAATAAAGCAGACCTTTTAAAAATTCTGTACTTGCTTTATCCCGTCCTTGTGGAAATGCTTCAAAGGAACTTGCTTTCTAAATGGATTTCCCAGTTACATAATGATCTCCAGTGCACTGCTGAGAAGTTTCTTGGAACATCCTTTGTTTCGGGCTTGTATGAAAAACTGTGATGAGTGCTTTGGGATTCTACTTGGCACTGTGTCCTTTCACTCTATGTAATTTTTAAGAATCCCAAAGACTAAGTGCTTTTTTTTTTTTTTGTCTATGCCAAGTGTGAGGAAAATTCCCCATGGATCTTGGCCTGCTTCTTTTTCAGTTCTGGAGTTTTCTCCTGACTAAATGTAATACAGTAAGTCTCATAATTTTGTCATTATAGCATGCCTTTGTACTCCTTTTTTCCGTTAGGTTGCAAATTTCTGGGTCAGAGAATAGTTTCATCATTTCCTTCCAATTCTAGAGTACTGTGTAAGAGTTAAAAAGAGAGGTAGAGAAGATCCCTTTCATTATGTTTGCCATTGCTGTTTTCATCAGGTCAATTTGAGAGAAGATGGAGATGCAGCAGACAGTGTAGCAGAGTGTTAATTGTCTCATCAGTCTCTCATATTTCCAAATGCACAATAAATCAAAAGATAGGGAAGGACAGTGGCATCATTTGCTAAACTACTGGGCTGAGAATGGGAAAAAGTCTTTCTGTAGAGAGGAGACCAACATATTTTTTTCTGTTTCTTTGGGGAGTAATGAGAATTTCCTAGGAGTGGCAGCTTTCTTGAGCTCTTTCCTCTACCTATCTGATCCTTGTTTTAAATTCTTCAGGTAAATTTTAGATAATGATTATGCTTCATCTTTCACCACTTTAATAATAAATAATTGTGTGACATCTATTTCTAGAGTCTAATGGGGCATTTTGATGAAACAGAAGATGGGGTTTAGCCTCCTGTGTGGAATGTGTTCTTTGATACATCTTTAATTTCACCTCAGTACTCTGAAAATCCTTGTTTCCTTCTTTGGACACTTTCATCCTTTTTTTGAATATAAAGGCAAATGTGCAAATTAATCATGTGAAACTACAGAACAGTGTTTTCATCCTTTATTGTTCAGTTAATTATTTATGTAGCACGTTCTGCCTTCTTGATAGTTTTCAGATGTCCAGATCTTTCTCAAGAAATCTGCTGTCTGGAAGACAACATACAGCAGCAAAATATTGCATTGCCATGAAAAATACCTCTTAAAAAAAAAGTTATTTAATTAAATTTTTATAGCATGAGGAGCTGTAGCTCTTCATTTTTGTTGTTTTGTTACCTCTTTTTGTCTGTAATCCTAAGCTTGGGCAGACATTTTAAGACAGTGTTTTAAGTCTTCTGAGAAAGGCATTACAGATTCTAATCATGGTGGACAGACAAAGCTGGCTGCAGCTTTAGAGATTCAAGTGATATTGTAAATAAAATCACACTGCAACCTATTTTAAAATATTCTAAAATGTCAATATTATTCTTTTGTTTGCACTAGCTGGGAAAAAAAAAAAAAAGAAGGAGTTCCATTGAAGTATCTCTGAACATCTGAAGGGAACAACTGTCTTAGTCAGAAGTCAAACACTGAAGTGATTGATTGCAATAGTAATTCATCTGGCTATTTCCATTACTGTACCCTAGTCCTTTCTGCAGGTCTGTCATCCTCATTTTGCTTTCAATAGTCCAAATTCTAGATAAAATTTTGGTTATCCTTAATGAAAACAAAATAAATAATACATTTGGCAAAAAGAATTTTCCCTATAGTATTTTAGCTTTAACTTGCCATGTGTTATTTTAGAACACTTGTCCAATGGCTTTGAACAACTGCTTTTCCTTCATCAGTTAGAGGTCTTTTTGTTTGTTTGTTTGGTTTGTTTTTTTTAAGTATTATATTAGAATTCCTAGAAATGGCAGCTATTTTTTGGAGTTTAGGTGGACGACCCTTTGCTATTTGCCATGGAACACATGGTCTGTGCAGATGACCATACTTTCCAATTGTGTTGTGGTAAGATACGAGACCAGGAGGTCCAGACTCTGTAGGCATCAGGGATGTCTACAAAGGGCAGCTGATTTTTGACATGCAGTGAAGGTTCCTCTATTGCAGACGCAGTGAGATCGAGCTTCTTGCAGAAGCAGTCTTGCTAACATCTTGCTGTGCCAAAGATTTGTTCTCCCTGACGTGTAGACAGCTGCTCTTCAATTCTTTCTCTTTCGATTGGGCAGTAAAGCCATTGATTTATGAGAGTATCACTTGTTCTTCTTATGTTGAAGAGACTCATTTAAGATTTTTTCATTCAGCAATTCTGCTACTTCGTCCAATGGCAAGTTGATCTACTTTTCTCAACATTAAGCATTTAGTGTAGTAGATGAAAAAAATTACTATGACCTCTTCCAGGGCAGATTTTGGCTGTTGTTATATGAGAAAGGCAAGGAGATAGCTTAATGTTTATATCTTTAGTGGTTAATTTTTGAGAGAAATGCAACTCTGAAAGCTTGAAAAAGCAAATTATATCTTTGGAGGGAGCCCCCATGAAACCATTAACACTAGATGGGATATCCAAAATATTCCAAGAGCACAAATCTCTGTGTTCGTTATCTGGGATGTTGGCTTCTGAATTTTGAGTAGTAACTTACATGAACAAATAACAAGCCTGCTCTTAGATTCTTTAGGGAAAAAACAAAAATGCTTTATGATTATTGGTTGATAGGAAGGAACAGTTGCAAAGCAAGATCTTAGAGATTTGTGACATGTAAAAAAGGGTATAATGACTCAAAAACTCTTTAGGATACGATGAAAGATATGTTGCATAAGCTAAAAGCACAATAGCCTCAAGACACGCTTGACATGTTTATTTTGGAAAGTGATATTTCCACATAAGGACGATAGACTTGTCTTTCTCAAAACTGTGTTTTGGTTTTTGTTTGTTTTGTTTCCTATGCAAAACAATTTGTAGGCTGTCTTATGAAATTAATAGAAGGGCATGTTATCCACTCCAACAGAGAGAACTGAAATAAGGAAACCTAAAAGTAGAGCAAATAATTTAGTAAAATTGTTTATTACTGACACATTTACATTTTATATATTGTAATTGAAAAAAAAACTCCGTGTAAATGGTAGACCAGGGATAAATCCTGTCCAAAGTTTGTAGGTCAGATGTGTATCACTTCTAAATTTGAATTATTATCAAATGTCATAGCCAAAATTTCTGAAAGTTATTTTTAAATTATACTTTCAAATACTATTAGAGCAAATCAAACCCCCTCTGTAATGCAGGATTGTACTTTAAGAGGTGTACCTGGCAGTTACAGAGAGATGTTCTGATTGTACGTGCTTTCAAGACAAGATTTGAAAAGTGCCTACTTTTTTCCTGGCATCAGTTTTCACAGAGACGTTGTCTCTTATACGGGTTGCTGTGGTGATTAAAATCAGAAACAAAGGGAAAAAACCTCAGACTCAAATGAGGAAGCAAGGTCTGGCAGCAATTAGACAAGTTAAGTAATTACACACTGACAGGTCCTGATGGTCTTGTTGACAGATCGCCAGAATTCATCTGATGGAATCGGAGTGCTGACAATGGTTGGGTTTGAACACCCATGTGAGAAGGTGTTTTCCCAGTGAAAAACTGGGAAGATTAAGTAGAAAATGCACATTCACTGAAGTGAAAAGAGAAGCCAAGAGGTTACAAAGCCATCAGTTTGCTTTTAGAACCTCAGAAGAATATTGAAGAAAAGTAGGAAATCTCATAATAAGCATCTAGAAAAAGGTTGAAGAGTAACAATTACCAGGAAAGGCCATACTTCTCTTCTGCAGCTCTTCCTCATTCTTCTCAGATGACTCCATGTGCTGGGAGGGTTCAACACTGAAAGTGGTCTGAAAAAGCAAAAATGTAATTCAGCAGGACAACTTTCAGCAGAAATAACCACATAATGTGTGAAATAGTGCTATCATAAAACTGTTGGGAAAACAATCCTGTTGGAAGAGTAGCTAGAACTTTGTTAGCTGTAACATCTTGTCTCTTGCACATCCTGCTGTGAAGAAACATTCAAATGCTAGATTTGGGTTTATAAATTGAGGTATGGTTAATAAGACATAGAGCATTCCTTTCATCCTGTACAGGTAAAGCTTTGAGCTTTTCACTTCAAGAAGGGTGTACGCCAATTGGAGGGACTCCAGCAGAAAGCTGTAAAAATTACCAGCGATTTAGAAAGCCTGTCCTACAATGAATAAATGAGTGATCTGAAGCCGTTTATCTGAAATATCAAAGACTAAGTGGGCGGTGGGGGGCAGTTTATGGGCACCTGATAACAATTTTGCCTTGCAGCGCATCTTTGAAGAGTGAGTTCGCTCTCTGTGCTCCTTAGGGAGGGTGTAAAACAAAATTTAATAGACAAATAATAAACAAGATTTGTACTGGATTTAGCAAAAGTGAGGGTTGTGATGTGATAGATTACCAGGGAGGACATCAGGTCTGTAGCATGGGAAGTACCTGGGTGTGCCAGACAGCCATTTGTTAGACATAATGCAACTGTAGTTGCTTCTACCTCAGGTTGGGAAGACTAATGATTCATTGAGTTTTTTCCAGTCCCAGGACTCAGTCACCATAACAAAATTTTCGCACTTCATTGCACAATGAAGACAAAGAGTAGGCACAGGGCTATTTAAATCCTTCGTCTGCAGGATGAAGAGGGTGTCTTCCAGAAAAAAAAAAAAAAAAAACCTAAATACTTCCTTTGCCTGTCCTCAACAGTAATTTAATATTTTTCATTTCCATATTTTTGCTTTGGGAGGGATAAAGCATTTTAGAAAAGAAACTTCTGTGCCTGGGAAAAAAATGAACATAAGAACAGATAATCTGCTGTCTTAATCTGCATTTTTCTGTCTTTTCGACTTTTCTGTTTCTCAAGCCAGGATCATGCTCCTTAGGAAAAATTTGATCTGATGGGTGGCTGGTTCTTCACCAAAGGGTGTTATCACAGCATATTTCAGTATTTGGAGGCTAATAAAAACCTCTTTGCTTTGGACTGCACCAAGTCTTCTAATGCTAATTTTTGAGTTCATATAAACAGTTTTGTTCAGTTCCAGTCAGAGCTGAGCTTCTTTACACCTAAAATCAGTCTTGTAGAAGTTGGGTTCTACATTTGTGAGTCTCACTGGTATGAATCTTTTCATCCAAATAGCTGCCTAAATTTTCCAAATGGGGCTCAGAAATAGTCTGTGAATATATCAAGATGTTAGTACATTCATTCTTTCCCCCAGGGTTTCATTTTTCATTGGAAATGCTGTGTATATAGTTCCCAGAAACTGACCTACACTTTGGCTCTGGCATTGCAGGAAAGTTCAGGGTTTATTATTAGTTGAAATAGCTGATGGAAAGGCCATGTTAATACCCCTCCTAGCTAGAACTCCTCAAGGGACTAACAGCAGGGTCTTGCATTGTACTATATCTCATTAAGAGGGAAACTCTTACAGAAAATCTGCACTGTAACTCAGGCTTGAAAAACCGTATTTTTTAAGTGTTAAACTCTGCGTCTGAATTCTGCTAAGCACAAGCTCTTAGAAAATCTCTAATGGTCTAGGACCACTCTAAAAATCTGTAATTCTGTTTCAAATGCAGGTTCACATTCTCTATCTAGATAGATATGCTAGAATACAATTCCCTGAGCAAATGTTTGGCATAATTGCTGCAAAGTCATGGAATCATACAATGATTAAAGAATATTTTGGGTTGGAAGGGAGGTTTAAAGGTCATCTAGTCCCTGCCCTCCTGCAATGAGCAAGGACATCTTCAACTAGATCAGGTCTCTCAGACCCCCATCCAGTCTGGTCTAGTCCTGAATATTTCTAGGGATAAGGCATCCACCACCTCTGGGCAGCCTGTGGCAGTATTTCAAGCACCCACATCATAAAAAATCTTCCTTAATCGAAACCTACCCTCTTTTACTTTAAAACTGCTACCCCTGTAGAGGTCATGTCCTCATCTTTCTTAGAAAGGCACAAGTGACTGACTTTACTCATTTTACTCTGTGAGAGTATAGGGTGCTTCTCACTGACAAATAAAACATTTTTGCTTCACCTTTTTTCCTGGAGTGCTGCAAGACAGCATCATCAGTGAACTGAACTAAGGGACCAAACTACAGTTTCAGAGAGACAAATAGAATCAAAGCAAAGTGCAATGACTCATGAATCCATTTTCAGAGTGTCTTTGCCTTATTACTTCTATTCAATAAGCACCTCAATTTTCTTTCTCTGTATCATTTATATACCTGTTCAACTTTTAATATCACGGCTCTGTAAATTGCCTTACATAAAAAAGCAAAAGGATATGTACACTTGTTCCTTGATTTCTCTCTGTTTTCTTAAGGAAGTAACTGAATGATGACGGATTATTAATGGGTTGATTGCAAATAGATAAGAGGCGGCAATATGAACTTGGATTTCATTTTGTATTTTCAAGCTTCAACATAATTGACAGAAAGCTTTTCAATAAAGTGTTTCTGTTCAGCTTTGCAATGGGGATGAGAAGATAAATGCTAAATTTCCCTCATCAGATGGAGGACAAATAAAAGAAATTGATGAGTCTGTCCCTGACATGTATGATTGTTAAACAGATCCCAAACTGACAGACTGCTCCTTCTGTCTCCATTTTATTTGTGACAAATTATTAAATATTTGTCTCAAAGAGCCATTCAACTTAGCAGAGCCCCAGCCATAGTCAGTTAAAGATATATCACTTAATAATACAAAAAGCAAATAGCATTTCTCCCTGAATTGGAATAATTTTCTCCTGTGTCAAGTCAGTAGATTTCAAAAATGAATCTATATCAGAAAAAAATATGGCAGAAAAAGCACAGATTTACATAGTACAAAGACTTAAAAAATTTAACATCTCATCAAAAAGTAATAACTACTTTAAGGCAGATCTTGGTGTGCACATCTACAGGAACAAATGCTTTTCATTTGCATTATTAGGAGATGAAATATCTTGTGCTGCTGTCAGTAATTACAGTAATTTGTGCAGAAAATGACATAGGTACTATTTGTTAATGACTGGCAAACTGTGATCGACTGTCAGCATAAATTTGGTTCCTGCACCTGAAACAGCTTGTGTACTTTGTGCATGGAAAGTGAACCATGTTTCAGGATTTGAACCCAAGTTAATAAATATTGTAAAAACAATAGCAGGGTCTTTGGATCTTCTCACTGCAGTCATTCCAGGTTTCTGCAACTGCCTGCCTGTTTCGTGGCACTGCAGAGGAGCCATACCCTGTTACTTTTTCCTTTTCTGAAACATTATGTGTCTGAATTTATGTAGCATCAGGAATTAAATAAGGTCAACTGAACTTGAAGAGCATGAAGAGTGAGTGAAAAGGAAAAAAAAAACCCTTCAAAATTTTGTTGAATTGTCTGTGGAAGAGAGAAGACAGTCAGGGAACAGAAACTCTTCTTGGTTCTACACCAGTGAGATTTAGATCTGCCATGCTGATGCCATTTCTAGATACTTCTCAAAATTAAAACCTTAGAGGGCTGGTTGATCATCAGTTACATATTAACGTCAAATGGCATTTTTAACAGGAGAGGCAGTTAAAATAAATGCAGCTATAAGGGCCATATTTATGTAATGAGGCTAATTGCCTTAAAATTTTGAAAGAAATGGGACAGTAGAGGTAAATTGATTTCCCCCTGCTTTCAACCTGTGTACATAACTATGCTCTATAGATTAGACATTCTCACAAAGCACACAAGGTGTTTAAATCCAACATTCTTAAGCCTCGTGCTTTCCTGAAAGGGTGAGTTAAAGACTTGATGTTTGATTCTCTAGCCAGGAAAAAAGGTTCATAGTCCCAGTGTATCTTCCAGAGCAAAAAATGCAGGAATATTGAATAAGCACTGTTTTCTTCCACTGTAGATCTGGCTTAGCTCTCAAGAGCATTACAAACCTATGATTGTTAACTTCTCTTTCTCTCTCTGAAGCTTAGCAGAGCAGTTTTATTCTTCCCTTTCCTCCCAGTAGGACTCGTGCTCTAAAGGCATATTTTTATTGACTTTTTTTCAGGTGCATTACTGGCCTAAACAGCTGTTTCTCTCCTCCTCACTTGGGCTACTGCTCCTGTCCCTGCATCCTTCCTTCTTCCCACATCCTTCAAATTCAATTTGCAGGGCAGCAGTGATGACCTTGCACTGCTCTCCATGGGAGTCACAGATCTATAATGAGGGGCCATGTACAAAAGTGTGCAGCCAGCAAAGGGAACGTGTGAACCCAACACCATCCTCATTTGCCAGCTCTTACTGCTGCCATCTCTGGGAATGATGGTCAATATGCACCTGCTCTGTGGTTCAGGGTAATTTGCCTTGGTTTTCATGCCATTTTCAAGTTGCCATTTGGCTCAAAAATTTTCATGACTCATACAAGGCAGGCAGGGGGAAAGTGTGGCCGAAGGCAGAGAGCACATCAGAGTTGTCTCTTTTGGCATTAGTGAGTTTTTAGGTCAGCATATGACAATCTTTAAAATGCACTGTGCAACCTCCCACCTGGCTTTTTGCTGCTAATTAGGACAACCTGCTGCTTACAATCATGGAATGGTTTGGGCCAGAGGGACCTTAAAGATCATTGCATTCCATCCTGCTTGCTGTGGGCAGCCACATTTTCCACCAGACCAGGTTGCTGAAAGCTCCATCCAACCTGGCTTTGAACACTTGCCCAGGATGTCTTCATCATCTGTAGTCAGGTATAGTCCAGTTGATTTTTGCCCAAGTGAAAGAGCGGGGATTTAAAAAAATTTTAAAAAACCCAAAAACAAAACCCAAAACAAAGCAAAAAACCTCTTGCCAAGGAAAATGCTGGTAATGTAGGAAAAAAAAGAATGAGGGGGAAAAAAAAAGGTAGCCTTTAGCAGTCTATTCATACCACATTCAGCCATACAGTCCACTTGTGCTGTGTTTAACATTATTCCCTGCAAGATATAAATGATCCTGTCACTGGGCAGCCTGCCATATGATGTCTGCCCTAATCAAAAATTCTGATATTTAGTGCCTCAGGATGTGAGGATCATTTGTCCTTGTGGGTGCACCAAAAATATACAAAAGCTTCCTGCATGAAAAGGAAGTGACCATTCATTCAGTTCAGTTGTAGGCATATGGAGGTGTGAGAAGAGAAAGGCATTTAAAAACATCAGCTATAAGCAGGTAATCCTGTTCCTAAGTGGCGGATCTTGTATTTTTCTACTTCACAACACTAATCTTCACTTTTTAAAAAACCTAATTTGACATTCAATGTTTAGGCTTGGTGTATCATATGTTTATTTCTAAAAGAACCAAACTGCTTGCTATAATCCTTGGAGTGTCAGTATATGTCAAAAATGAAATAATTTTCTTTTTCTTGCACTTACACTAGTAAAATTGTGACAGTGGGGTTTATTATGATTTTCAGTGAACTTGAATCCTCATTAATGCTTTAAAAGTCATATTGTGAATAATTAGGAAAATTCCCTGGTCAAGTCAAATTGTAAAGTGTTCTCAAGAATTACTGTTGTGCAATTAGGTTACTCCTCATTGTCTGTGCTTTCTGGGAATTTTATTCCTAATTAATTTGAATAAATGTAAAAATACAGAATAAACACAACTTCTAATAGGCTCTAAGTGTATTTTCCTAACTTGCTGTTTCCATTCTTCTTTACTACATCTAAGGAGAATGTATCTTTAGGGATAAATATATCCAGGCAAAAAAATCGTAATGGGAAAAACATTAAACTGCAAAACAATAGAAAAGAAGGGATTGTTTTCATTTGCTTTTTAGAGAACTTTTTTACAAATTCCTACAAAGAGCAGTGTAATTTAACAAGATGTGTTTTCAAGGCTTTATTCAAGATTACTGAAAGATTAGCTTTACTATTATGATAATGTAAACCAATGCTTTATCTACTCTACCTGCAGCATGGTTGTTTTTAAACATGCACTGACTGCCTTGCAGCTTTATGAACATTTGCATCATAATCTCAATTTCCCATCATTTCCTTTCTGGCTGGAAATGAAAAAATTTTTTTCAAGCCAAGGAGTGTAACGCTGTCTCCTGAGAACAGATTCCTTTCTTTCATGTTGTAACCCAATAAATTTGGCTGCAGTGTTTGATTTTGGTGCCCCAATAAATGAAAACGTAGGTGGAAAAGAGTTGAAGTTGTTTATATTTGCTTCTGAGGCAACAGCTGAGTAACTCAACCAAAAAATTCCTGAAATATCCAGATGATGTTTTTTCCATATTCCGGACTCTTCTGTGTTCCTGACTTTTGTGAGTCTCAGATGATTTTAATGAACCCTTTGTGTCCAAAGAGAAAACTTAATGCTTTACATTCCCTTACCCCCAGCAGAAGAGCATGCTCAGAGAATGCAGTGGCGGGCAGGGGTTTTCCAGGACTTCTCAGCAGGAAGCTGTTTTGGAACAGATAAAAGGGACTGGAGTTAGCAGCATGGTAGCCAAATTTTAAAATTATATATGCTGAAAACCTGCTTGGATATTCTCAATCAAAGGTATGGAAATCGGCCTGCCATCACTGCATCACCAGATAGCAGCTACCACCACAGACTCCTCTGAGTTTTAGCTGGCTGACATTTTTCCAAGCCTTCACTCCTTCTGAGAACTCCTTGGGGTAGGATGAATGTACATATGCAGCAGTGTCTCAAAGCCATTTTAGTCTCAGTAAGATCAATAGCTCTGTATTCATCAAGCATCAAGGACACACCTCTGCGTGTTATTGCACTGGGCTGAGCAGCGAGTTTGTGTGATCATAATGTTTTAAATGTCAATGCTTTTATTTTTTTTTTTTAGTCAAGAATAGGTAAAATTAGAACTAACTATAGTATTGAAATGTGTTTTTAAAATTTGAATTTCTAGAACTAAAAACTCATGCAGATAAAGGCAAATAAAATATGAAAAATTTTGCTCTTTAATTTCTTGTTAAAACTCGAGCAAAATCTGTCTCCGTACAGGAAATTATGAGTGATCACCTGCAAGGAAAGGATTATCTTTGCCTGCTGTATAATTACAGCTGCCAAACAGCATCCAGCCACAGCATCTCTTGTGAGCATGCTGGCCATACTTGGGAGTGCTGTGTGCTGCTCAGTTTGGTCCTCAGTAGAGGCTGTGCTATAATCTGGCATCTCTGTTGGTTCAGCAGCATGGAGAGGGGATGCACTTGCAGCCAGAATGTAGGGATTAAGGAAAATAATAACTATAAAAATGGCTGTGGGCAAGAACAAAGGAAATGTGTAAAGATAGTAGGATAAATACTTGAAGGCACGAATATATAATGCCACACAGTGTGAGGAGAACAATAATTTTCTCCTTGTATAAGGCGGTTTTGGACAATATTCTTCTTACCTAGTGGAATTGTACATAGTTTTTATTCTATCTGACATCAACTGGGAAATAAAACACTAGATATTTCTGAAAAAAAAAGTCAAAACAATAAAGAAGATTCTTGAAATTTTTAACCCAAGGCCATTAGAAAGAAACACTAGATAACAATATGCTCTGTTAGGTGTGTAGGGACTTGGGCCTTCTTCCTGGTCTAGGTTATTATCCAGTTTTTGGTTACAAAAAGAGCCCTCTGAAGTGATCTAGGAGCAGGGTCTGAAACAAGAATTAGCAATGGCAATGAAAGTAGACAGCTTTTAAATATGTTATGAATATTAGTAAAAGTTTTATGAATCATACTGTACTTTTGATTGACTTTTTCATCCACAGCAGAAAACGTAGTCAAATTTTATTCATGTATGTCCTTCTGGCATAAGCTGTCACATGCATCAGGAATAAGAATTGTTATAAGAACTCACTCAAATTGATATTTTACTCTACCACTACAACATGAAGGGGATGAGATAAAGTGACTTCATATACTTGGGATTAATAGTTTCTCAAGAACTGATTCATAGAATGACAAAAAAAGACAGAGAGCTCTGTAGAGGAAGATCCGTCCCTCTTTGTAACATTGGATAATTATTGTGAAACAAATTTTAATTTTTATTTTGTAATGTATTTTATTTTGTAAGCACCAAATAAAAGAGGAGTCTGCTGTCAATAATGAACAGCAATCATAAATCACAGCTATAACAAGCACATTAAATGTCCACAGTTGTGAGGTGTTACTGTAAATATGTGCTATATTTGTCCTCCAGGAAAGCTGAAATTGGCAACAAGAGGCTTGAGCAAAGGGTAGGGGAGACATTCTCTGCAACCCCTTTGATTATAATTAACATTTTTATAGTATGTTTACTCATGTGAACTGGACATAACAGTAGTACCTGTCAAAACAAGTCAGTCACTGTATCAGTCAAAGCACCTTATATTACCCATGTTCCTTTCCTCCCTGCAAGTGGAATTTGATTAATTAGAAACCTAGATTTGGTTTCATTTTTCCAGGTTTGACAATTTAAACAATAAAACAAAACCAAGTTTTATTTCTTTGTTAACTGAGTGTTGTAGAACTGGCTGGTCCTTGGAAAGGCAAAGCTGCCCCAGGTTGGGTTCTTCCATGCCGTGACCAGACTGACTGATTTTTGGAGAAATTATTTCTACCCTGTAGAAGTCTACTGTTGTTATGGATGGTCGTTTCTTTTGAATAATCCTTTCTTCAGTCTCACACAAGGTGGCTGCTCATTTGCTGCTTTTCTTCATTTAGTAAACACACATCCTTATTGATAGGATTGGCTTCCCTGTTTGGCTTACAGGCAAGAGAATGGCAAATGTCACCTGCTGTATTCTTGGTGCCAACATCCCACTGTCATGGTGCAAGGTCTTCTGCTGACAAGGCACCTGTGGTGTGGTCTCACAGAGTCCAGACATTCTGTCCAGGCTTGACAGAAATTGCTCTTTTTGATTTTTTTATTGCTTAGAATGTTCTGCATTGTCAATACGCATGATTTCTCTAACATTTGGTCTTTGTTCTAGTGCTTACATTCATATTCCCATTCCCATTTCATTTGTTAATATGATATTTCTATTACAAGTCCTATGCCTGTTGTGGTTTCACCAATTAGTCCATACTCACAGGTCAGTTATGAGGTAAGGTATACTGTGATATACCTAGGAATTAGGAATTAGATGTTTTATGTCCCTAAAGCACACTGTTTTGGTTAACTACCTGAAAATCAAACACTTCTTAACTATATTTTAAGGTTATGACTTGAATGACTGCTTTCCTTGGCTATGAAACTTTGAAATTCATATTGGATTTGTGTTCTAAAATCCTCATTCTGTTTGCTGATTGAAAATAAGCTTGTTTGTCTGTGTAGGATGGTAGTAAAATGCAACATCCATTTTGGGGTTATGACTGAGTTTCTAGAACTTCACTTCTCATTAGAAAGCTGACATTACATAGCTGTAGTTGATCTTTTAGGCTCCAGGCTCCCTCTCTGTTTACTGCAAAGTGGTATGCCTGCAGTGTAATTCACCCACTGTGTGTTAAACAGAGATTTTTATTTTTTTGTATTATTATTACTATTTGTTTTATTGTTGTTATTATTTTTATTACTTATTATTAGCCCAGCTTTTCTGAACTAATTTTAAGGGGAGCCTCCAAGCTTTTACTAGAAAAGTAGTTAGCACATATTTTTTTACTAATATAGTGATGTATTTAAAACATATATCTGGTACAGGAAATAATCCAAAATAGATGTAAATAGTGAAGTATTTTAATGTGGTTTTGTTAATAATCCCAGAGAAATATATTACTAAATATCTTTGACTTATTAATAGCAGCATTTTTTTCTGCAGTTTGTGGTTTTGATGGAATAGCCTTTTCCTCTTTTTGATACCAGAAATTTCTGCTGTTTAATGGGATTATTACACCTTATTATTCACAGGATCAATGATCAGCATTTGTGGAACTCAAAGGCAGATGAGTTTTGCAAACATATCCAGTGGGAATGGAAGGAAATGAGGTTTGACTCAATTTTCCTAGTTTACACATTGAGTCAATCTTATATGGGTCTATCCTCTTCAGTGATTTTGAATCAGGATGAGTTTGACTTGGATGTGCACCATTATTAAATCCAGTTCCCTCTCTTTTTCCCTCTTGAAGTAGTCTCTTCTTCACAGAACCATAGAATCATAGAATGGTTTGAGTTGGAAGGAATCTTTGAGGTCCACCCCTGTCATTCACCAGAGAGGGTTGCTCAAGGCCCTGTTCAGACTGGCCTTGAACACTTCCAGGGATGGAGCATCCACAGTTTTCAGAGCAACCTGTCCCAGTGCCTTACCACCATCATTATAAAACATTTCTTCCTCAACTCCATTCCGAATTTGTCTTCCGTCTAATTCCTGTTGTGAGGGGTTTGAGCACTCTCTCCAAGCTCAGCTGTTTCTGTGAAGCAGCCTGCACATCAGGAAAAGAGGAAGTGATCAACTCCTGATATTCTATGTTCTGATGAAAATGTTTTCCTAATCAGAGTCAATAAGAAAAAGGTTCTGCAATTAAATACGCTGTTTTATTTCCGGGTGGGTTTTTTTTCATTTCAGTGGAACAATAGAAAAGCCCATTTAGAAAACACCTTGCTCCATTGTTCCCACTTGTTTGAATGATTCTCTGCTTTCAAAACAAAGTAAGAATCTGATATGAGACTTAACTGATGTAGTGAGTGACCAGGGATGTGCACCAGGGTTGAGCAAACTTCTCCAAAGTCTTAAAACAGAAACCTTCAGTCTAAATGAAGTCAGATTGTGAACTTTCATAGCACTGATCTTCCCACTCACCTCTTCCCACATCCAGACCCCAGCCTTTCAGAAACCAAAAGTGTGATTCACCTCATCTCTTTCAGATGTCTCACTGAGATGAGATGAATCATACTTAAAAGCTCTTAATGAATTTCCATTTACTGTATGGTAGTTATGGTAGCATAAATGATTAGAATAGTTGTCTGATGTTACTTGACCATATAAATGCTATCCAAAAGTTTTTGTGTGGCATACTTCCCATGTGCCCTAGCAATTAGCAGAAGTCATTTAAATAAAATTAAAAGGGCCATTGTTCCATTCCCCATTCTTTCCAAGAAGAAATCTTTTAAAGGCAAGTATGATTAAGCAATGAAATTAAATCATTATTGATTGACATGGAAAGTTTTTCTGTTCCTCAGTTTTCTCTCCTACCCACTCTCCCTTTGCTCCCCACAGTGTCACCCCATCTTGTTCTGCTCTTTTAAATCTTTCTATAATCACTGCTGGTTTTTTGGATACCCAAAGGCAGACCATGCTTACAAATACGATGTAGCCCCATGCATTTTATCACATCTAAATTTCATGTAGACTGACGTAGAAAAAGTTACTCCTCCCATTATTGTAAGCTTCACTTTTGTAATGGGAGCATCCTGTGTTGGTGCTCTTTTGTTTTACGGTTTCATGTGCCTGTTGTGCTACAACCTCACAAACAAACAGCGAGCTAGGCACCCCACTCAGCACTGAAGAAAATGCAAGTGATTATCTTGGCTACTACTTGCTTGTATTGCACCAGGACTAGGCTGAATTAGGACCTACTTTGTGCAAAATACAGACTAGTTGTGTGTCCAGAAATGACCTTTGTGGCAAGCACAGACCTTTCCTGTGAGAATTCTTTCTCTCTTCTCCCTGTGTTTTTATAAACAAAGACAAAGTTTGGATGTTATTAAAACAGTTTCTCTAGATATGGACAGTTCAGGCCTGGCCAGTCAGGCTTAGGGGGAGGTTTCGAACTGACCAATCTGGGTGACCTTTGAAAAGTCTATATAAGTTGAAATTAATTAATAAAACGTCTTCTTGATGCCACACTAAGAACCTGGACTTCTTCTCTGTGCTAGTGGTTCAACAGCAACAGACCTTGCCCTTTAGACACGTTCAGTGTCAATAACAGGGAGAGAAGGGGATCAAAGCGCACCACAACCTCATCTTCCCAAGGTCACGCCCTAGGTGAGCAATGGAGCTGAAGAAAGCTCTCTGCCTGGGGTCTAGCCCACTCATTTGCTCCCACTATCATTCTGGGTTGCTCTCAGATCTTTACTGGTAGAAGCCTTTACAGACTGGGTTTGGATCAAATTGATTATAGTTATGTCACCAAGAAATATTTTTCAACCCTTGTTCCTTGTCCACAACTAGTGTTTTAAAGAAAATTTCCATTCTTGATGTTTTATTAGAATATTTTTTTCTCTTCTTTGCTAGTCGTCCCAGGAAAAAATTCTTCCATGCTGTAGAAATCATAATCGTTTTATCCTTGTAGTGATAGTAACAAATAAATAGTAACGATTGCCAGCTTTAGCTGCAAATTGAATAAAACTTTATTTTAATTACCCCAAACTTCCGAAATAATTTCATGGGTATTAATAGTCAATTAATTAAGTAGTGTTTCAATTTGAGAGATAAATTCCAAGGTTTCTTTCTGTAATTTACTGGTTTGGCACTATCCATTAAGTAGTCCATTATGGTCCATTATTTGACCTCACATCTTTTTGAAGCTAAAATAATGATGAAATTAAAATAATGTGAGAAAAAAAATTATCAATATTTAATTCACTCAAATCCTTATCTCTGTATTCATAAAGCTGGTAAAAAAATGCTGTGTGTATTAAATATACTGCCCCTTAATTTTTATTGCCCAAGCAGTCTCCCTGTTGAGTTTGTGATGAAATGCCAAATTTCAGGCAACTCACTTTTACTGCTGCTTTTAGCAGCTGCTTTTAATGCAGCTTTTAGCTGCATTTTACTGCTCAGGCTACAGCTATTACCAGCATGTTTCTTTTAGGAATGACTGAACAGCATAGATTTCATAGATAAAACCAGTGATTACTCTCTAAATAGATATAACTGGTTTTCTGTAGAGCTGATAGAGAAATCCCTAGTTGGAACAATAACCTAAGCAGGTTATTGTCAGTAGCAGCTTCTTTGTTCAGCTGGAAGTTCCCATTAGCTACATAATCTCTGAAAAATTAGCTGTGTGAAGTTAATTTTTATGGAAATCAACCACAGTCATTTCTGTCTTTACTCTGAGATAAAAAATGTTCTTAATTAAAGCAATGATTTGTCTATTTATGCAATGTGTCAGAGGATAAGAAAAATAGGAAAAGGCGGAAACTGTCTTGTTTTCTTCTCTCAGCATCTATTTATTTTGCCTTCCTTTTCTGAATCATATCAGCATGTATTATTGACATTGTTTGAAAGTTTGGCTCTTTGAGCATTTATCTAGGAATTTCACAGAGCACTGAATAGAAGCTATGTATGTACAAAGAATTACTGCTTTCTTACTTTATGTATCCATAGCCAAAGATTTGTGTCCCAGAAAAAAATCTGCACTTTAAATCAAACATCTACAACTTTTGTCTTTTACTTCCACTGACCCTTCACTGTGGTGCTACATAAACTTGCAAAACTTGTGTTAGACCTCTCAAAGTATTTTTCAAATTGTGTGGACAATCAGAAAACCTTTCATGTTGTTCTCATAGATGGTGATGTACTTTATACCAACATTTAAAAAAATAAACTCCAACTTTCAGAGTTTGATTGCTAGTCAGGGGAAGCTGGGCCATAACTTCTTGATGTAGGCTGCACTGGACCTCAATGAGGAGGGTGGATAGAATCATCAGTGGTTCAATCACTTTCGTCTCTACCTTCTTATAATTGTAAATAGCAAAGAATTTCCTTACTTTAGTTCTGTCCCTTTACTTTCCTTTCAGGTAAAGTAAAAGAGTATGTTATTTGTGTTTCTGTACAAAATACTCAAAGTTTAGAGTATATATGCTACTCTTCCACTTCTCTTTAATGTTATTTCTTGTATTGCTTTTTTTTTCCCCTCCCTAGGTCTAGGATTCAGTATTGCAGGAGGGGTAGGAAACCAACACATCCCTGGGGACAACAGCATCTATGTCACCAAGATTATTGATGGGGGAGCTGCACAAAAAGATGGGAGATTGCAGGTTGGAGATAGACTTCTTATGGTAAGTCCTACAATTTTAAATCACATTTATTTAGCTGGAAATTTATATAAGGACTTTCACTCACTGTACATCTTTCTGGAGGTAACCAATACAACTGCCATAATAATTATAAGTTATATTTCCATCATCGTCATTTTTTGTATTCTTTTTCTATATTTCTTAGACTGAAGTTGAAAAAACATTCCTCTGGAAAACTAACGTTTTATGAAGGCAATGGATTATATTGCTTTAGTAACCTTTTACAGAAAAGAGAATAAATGTATTATGTACATAAGCAACAAGTCAAAATGCACCCTAAAACTTAAAAGATTTTAGACAAACTGTTTGTTAAGGTAATACTGATTCTGCTGTTGTAAGCAAATCGAAAGATGGCAAAACATGCCAGCTACTGACTCACATGTAACCACTGTCAGTGGACTACATGCAATCACATAATTACCCTATAATTAATAAATTAATTATTTTCAGATTTTTATATTATTAGTCTACATACTACTACTACCTACATTTCAGTACATGTAGGAATGCTTTATCTATATATTCCACATAGATGTTAAAGAAAAGCCAGAACATTTTCCAACTTTTCCCTTGAGGAAGTGTTGTATTCTGATGGAACTCAGTTCAGGAAATTCTTCCCTCTACTTGCAGTGCTGGTTCATTCTTTCTCATAGATAATGCTTTCTCACTCACAGAGTTTGTTTAATTCAGCATTGAGGGGGAAATCCTGACCTTGGTGAATTAGCACAAGGTAGTCTATGTCAAGTTGTATTCATCAATGCATTTTTGTTGATTTCAGCAGGTAGAGAAATACTTTTTTTAAAAGTGCAGTAAAAGAAACTTGAAAAAGCCCTGTTTTGTGATGTCATATTTAAATGGTAAAAAATTGCCACAAGCTTTTTTGCTGCCTGCAAAGCTGTGCCTAATTGAGGTGTTCTTTATTTGGCTAGGGACACTGTGTTCCAGTCACATATGAAGATGACCATTAATTTTACACAGAGTTATTAAACGTTGCTAGCAAGGCACTTGGTTACTGGGTTGATGAATCTTTTTCTTTTTTAATTAACCCAAGTGGGTAGATTAAACAGCTCAAAGATCCACTGGTGTTAGCAAAATCAAAGCAAAATGAAACTAAAACTCAAAATTTCTTTGGCATTTTTTCTTTGCAGAATCTCAGCATAGTAAAATTCAAGTCACTGTTGGAAAATGAAGTTTCAGCTTATTTTGCTGTAGACATGTATATTTTTGTTTCCCAAATTTGCACTTCAGTTATTTTGCAACTTGTGGCAAATCTGCTTCTGTTCAGCTGTTCTTTGTTGGGTTTTACCCTGATGAGATTTCATAGTGGGTTTTGTGTCATCTGTAAATTTTGTAACTTTACTCCTAATTTCTTCCAATTCACAAGAGGTAGTAAATATATATATAAGAAAACTAAATAGGTGCAAACCCCCCACATTAACTCTCTCCAGTGTAATTTCATTAGAATGAATTTTAATACAAATACAATTATTTCTATTCAGCGTGCATAAATTAATTCTTCTCAGACTTTTATAGGATTATTCTATTAAGCATCTCAGCCTTAAACCTGTGATTCACTGCAGTCAGATATAGATGTTTCTTCATTGTGACAAATTTATACTTCTGAAAATGAGCAGAGGTTATTTGCATTGTGTTTGATGTCTTTGTTCTTCTTTCCTTTTAGTCTGGACCATTTCTTTACTTAGTGTTCTCTCTTTTTATCATCGCATGTAAAATGAGCAAAAAAAAAAAGTCATTCAAAATATTGCTCTCTTCTAGTTATGCACTTTGAGACCAAGCTTTTGGTTGTTGCAGAATACTAGTCAGCTTACTGTTAATCATTACTGTTAATCATTACTGTTAATTAGTATTTGGAGATACATTTACAAAATCAAAATCTATTTCTAAAATTCATGCAGATTGCAGCCATGTTTCCTGATTCTCTCCAACAAGATAACCCGGATTTTTTTAATAACTTCTGTACCTTCAGCATTTTTCTATCCTAATTTGTGAATTATCTGTCAATTCATGGCATTACCTTCGTGTTCTTTTATAAATAGTGAGTGAAAGAATTAATTACTTTCTTTTGGCAGTGTTTCAACACAATATTATCCTTGTCATTTATATGGTCCTATTTCTGCTTCACTCATTTTCTATTGATTATACATTTGAACAGTTCCTCTTTTTTGCTTTTTTCCATCTCAGCGGTGCATCCTTTCTTGATCTTTATTTTTTTTTCCATCATTTCTCTAAAAAATTTGAAAGAACTTGTCATCCTTATGGAATTCTCAGCAGCTGCTAGGGAGCTTGTTTAATTTTTGTATCTGCGTTCAGATGATTTTGGGTGAAAGGCTTTCAGATCCCAAAGAATGTGCAAATCAATTTAAATTTAAGATGGAATAAAAGTGTAGATGAAAAATCAAAACTAATATTGAAATGTAAAACAAGGAGGGGCCACCTGAGCATTTTGCAGCTTGATGACCCTACTGGTATTAAATACAGATTGCTAGCAATATGTTAAGCATTTCAGAAGATGTGTTATGTAAATAATACATTGTGATTATTGTGAAATCTATACAAGACAATGTTATGCAGCTATGTTTCTGTGGCACAAAGCCTGAACTTAAGACTTACTAACCTGAGCACTTGCACAGGAAAATGCTTCATTGTACAATAATCCTGAGGTACCCATTTGGAAAATTGCTGGTGAAAGCATGAGTGTTAAACCAGGAACTGAGTGGTTTTTTTAGATATATATGAAAGGAAAAGACCAGCACTCTGCTCTGAAGACTTAGAGCTAGAAAAATACTCCCTCCCTGTGTTGTGGTGGTGATGCCTGTGGTAATGTCTCCTTCTGCTGGTGGTAAGGCCAGTGGAGAGAATCCCATTGCAGTGGGTGTCTCAGCGAGGTTGCTTCTATCTGCACTGGAAAGGAGGAAAAGTAAAATACATAGAGAGCATCACAGACCAGCAGGGTCATTCGGGGTCAGCTATAAGGCCAGATGAGATTGCTCAGGAATTTATCCAATTGAATCTCAAAAATCTCCAAGGATGGAGTTTGCAGAGCCTTTCTAGGAAACCTGTTCCACTGCTCAACTGTCCTCCTGAGGAAAATATATTTTTCCTGATAACCTGGTTGACCCTCTCTTGTTTCAACATTGGCCTGCTGTCTCTCATCCTGATACCACATGTGACTCTGAAAAGCTTAGCTCTGCCTTGATGATCTTCCTGTAAGCACTGGGGATCTCAATTGTCTTCAGAGGAACCCCTTCTCCAGGCTGAAAATGCCGAGATCCCCCGTTTTCTCCTCATCAGAGGAATGCTCCATCCCCAACCATTCCAGCAGCACACCTCTCAACTTGCCTCCTTTTGTTATTTTGCTATATTGCGGGAACCAAAACTGAACAGATTTTCCAGCTACAGTCTAATGAGTGGCAGCTATTGGGGAATAATCCTTTGCTGGTTCTCCAGCCTCTGCTCCTGCTCATCCAGCCCAGGATGCTGTTGACCTCTTTGCTGCCAGGACACACAGCTGGCTCATGCCCAGCTTGCCATACATCAGGACCCACAAGCACTTTTCCACAGAGCTGCTGCCAGTGCCCAGCCTGTGCTATTGATGGGCATTAGCCTGTGCCAGGGGCAGGATTTACTCTTCTTCCTGCTGAACATCATAAAGTCTTCTTCAGGCCCTTCTTCCAGACTATGGCAGCCCGGCCTTCGAGTATTTCACAGAGAAATGAAGTATCACCTCCAAACATTTCTCTTCAAGGTCACTGCTACTGATGATCGGGAAAAGCTGAGAAATGGTTTCCATTATTACAACTCAGACAATAATTACTTTCTTTTATCTCATACCACCATCTTGCTTTGGAGGAGTTTGTTATCTAGAGAATGAATAAATGAGAAATAAGTATAAAACTCTGTGGTTTTACTAGTACATAACAACAATAATGGCTAGAAGCAAGGCATTTTTCAGGAAAATACTGAAACCATTAGGGTGTATAAGAAAATTTAAGTTAATATTTTATAAATATGAGCTTTTATAAAATATGTCACCTATGCCAAAATACCCTTGCATGTTTGGACCATATCCTGTTGCTTCTTGGCCCATGAAGTCAGACAGTTTAGTGATTGTATATAACAATGAGTTGAATTTGGTTTTGTTTCCTTGACAAAAACAGGAGGAAGAAACAGGAGTCACTTTCCTTTCAGACATTTATGCTTGCTCCCAGTTCCGGTCTAAAAAAAAGTGTAATTTTCTGGCAATTTCATAGGACTGCAGTGGGGTTGTGATTGTGCAATTGTTGATGTGTTCCTTATTGGGTCCCCAACCAGTAACTGTTTCTTTCAGATTGTATATGAATGCAGGATCACATTTGTATTAAAGTAATCAGAGCATGTAATTCAATATGCATGTAGATTAGCATTTGTTCTGATCAGAGGTGTTCATTTAAAGTGACTTTGGCTGTCTTTGTGGGATAGACTTTTAGAAAACAGTCCAACACTTGTGCAAGTAACTCACTAGGCCATGGGATTAGAAGTATTTAGTTAATGCAAACAGATTTACATCCTTAGTACAAATGATGAGTCTTCTATACTGGAAAGCATTTCACAATTCGCAGCCTTTTAAGTGAGTGAGTTTTTAAAAAGGCCATCAGGCCTCTAGATTAACAGCTGGCAGGTTGCATGTGTTTAACTGCAAACGTTCACTCAGGAAAATCCACTGTCGGAATGAAAAGTTAAATATTATAGAAGAGCAAACGTTTGTGATCTTAGCATAAAGCATAAGATTTGTGATCTTAACATAACGCAAAGCAAAAGCAAACATTGTAATCTTTACTGGTAAGCTAAAGATCACACATTTGTCTCATTGACTGAGTGAATCAAATCTTTCTTAGCCTAAATCAATAGAGGAAATGATCAAATCCCCTTTAAAAAAGAAAAATTAAATAAGACAGACTTATTCCTCCAGAGCTCATATTCTCACATCAGATTATATTGTTGTGAATGAAATTATTCTTTAGAGCACTTAAACAGTCATTTTGGGGATTCTAAGCCCTTCTAGCTGCATTTAATGGCTTTTGATTTCCAATATGAATCTAGGAAAACTTCCAAATGAAATACTCTTTCTTAGGTTTATACTTCATTGCCTTGATTATGCTATTTAGGAAAAAATCCACCCCAGTCCTTTTATATCTCTTTGGCACCATTTCTTATTGATTTCCCCCATTGCTCAAATAGCTCCTTAGATTGGACTTGTATCTTTAATTTTCTTCTCTACTGCTATATTATTTCTTTCCCCTGTTCATTTCTCATATTATCAGTACGTCTTTGTATCACATACTTTCTATTTCAAGAAAAAGCTTTCCTATTTTTTTTTTCTTCAGGTGCTGTTTGCATTAAATTTTCACAGCATGGAACTTTTCCCATTAGAAAAACCCCACTTATTCCATGCCTGTTTTCCTTCTGACTCCTTTCCTTTGGCTCCTGTCACAGCATTTTGTGTGTCAAATATACAACTTTGTGACTAAACTGACCATTCAGATGAATATCTTTTTTAGCATTTGCCTTAGGGTTTTGGGTTTTTTCTTCCCTTAATTAATTGCTACTTAAATTGGCTTCTTAGATCCAGAAACTTGGCATGCAGTACTCATTCTACCCACTCAGATTAAAGTCAGCC
Source organism: Grantiella picta (assembly GCA_013397955.1). Taxonomy (NCBI): domain Eukaryota; kingdom Metazoa; phylum Chordata; class Aves; order Passeriformes; family Meliphagidae; genus Grantiella; species Grantiella picta. The sequence goes on from VZRM01004033.1 coordinate 250,517, forward strand.
CTTCTGGACTAGAATTCAGCCTCTCAGAGAATTTCATGCCATATACACTTTGATTTCTTACTTTGTGTGCATCTCCCACTCTTTATCTTCTTTACCTCTAGCTCAACCCTTTTTTTGCCAGCTATATGCAAAAATATATAAGGTCATTTCAACAGGAGGAAGTAAAGCTTTGCTATAATGCATTTATTGGGCCACAACCACAGAAAAAGCCAGATCTAGTTCTTGGAATTCTGTTAAAATCGGGATCTTTTATGGAAACAAGAAAGAGCTCAAGAAATATTCTCTCTCGGAGATTCAGCTAGATTTTTTCTATTTATAAATCCTACTATAAAAAACAGCTACAACATCATCTTTCCTAATTATTATCATAATCTCTGGCAGAATGTTTTAAATAATAATGTCCAAAGACTTCCTTATGAAACAAAAAAAATACTACAGTCATCTTGCTATATCTAAGAGGCTGAACAATATAATTCTTTTAGGTATTCACGTTTTTTTGAGTATCAGAATACGTAAAGATGTCTTTATTTATGGTCATTGTTTTATGATCAAAAAGTAGAAAATGTATTAATACATGCACATAAGATTATCAATGGGAATTGTAGATCCAAAGCAAGGACTGCCTTCTGAAGGAAATCCAGAAATGCATTGTATATTTCATGTACTGCAATTCTAAACTGATGTTGGCAAATGACTAAGGAAAGTGATCTTGTCTCCTTCTCAAAGAGCTCTCACTTAAAAGAGACCTTATGGCATCACTGAGGATCTTTGTTTTTATGAATGAATCAACAAGTTTTTTTGTTTGTTTTCTCTCGGTGTACATTGAGTCTGCCTTTACTTCTTTGTTTACTGAGAACTGAGCAGTCCAGGACAAAATTTAATTATTTTACATAAACTTTGTCGTGAACTCTAGGATCATTATGTGTTTAAAGATAAAGATAAGGGTGTACTGCATAGACATTAAATCTAAATTTAGAATTGCTTGGACTCCTAAAGTCTTGACTTCCAGATTTCAATAATTTGTACACAGTGTTGGTAAAATACCTGTCCCATAAAGTTGTTGTCAGAGAGAGAAGACACAGTACCTGTCATAGAATATACAAGTTTTCTGTGTATCATACTTTACTTTCTGTTTCTAAAATGGCTGTTTGTCTTCTTACTGCCTCACTGTGACATCCAAATGTCTTGTTTTGGATTTTTATCAGCTAGATTTACACCAAAAACAAACAACAACAACAAAAACAAACAAAAAAACCCCAAACAAACAAACAAAAAACAAAAAAAAAAACACCCCACCTTTGGAAAAAAGGTTGCATGAAGTCAATTTGTGTCATAATTGTTTTTATTCACTTTTAAAAAGCCCAAAATGTCAAAATCTAGACAGTGCTAAGATATTTCATTTTGTATCTTTTTTTAACTAACATTTTTTTACAGCAGCTGTATAGTGGGTGAGATTGTGGGATATTTTCTCCACTTCAAAAAACCATAGGATAAAACACAAAAAGGTAGATACAATGTACAGACAGCGTGGGAAGGAGAAGAGGTAAAGGATAACCTTGTGGTCATATTTCTAACTGTGTGAATCTGAAGTGTCTGTCACTTTTGAAAAATATAATACAAGAAAGGCTTAATTTCAGTCACTTCTTGCTGCCAGCCTGTTAATTTAAAACATTTGTTTACTAAAGGTGAATATTTAAGCTACTATTGTTCATAACAAAGAGAAATAGATAAATTTATAGAAGTTAAGTATAAGATTTTTATTTAAATAGATGACCTGTCAAAATACAGCATACACTGTCAGCAACTCCCCTCTGCGTGTTAGAGTCTGTCAGTGCTCCTTATGTCAAATTATCATAATGTACCTGCCATTGTCTCTTTTAATTAACCTTAAAACCAAGGGTTAGAATTATACAAGGAAAAAAGTTTAAACAGAATCCTTACATTCAACAATACTGCCCAAGAGCGGTCATTCTTTCTTGGTGCTGATGAAATCATCTGAAGAGTCCTCTGGTGATTCATGATAGTTGGATTTCTTTCCAGTTGCCAAAGACTTTGGCAGTTGCTTATTGTCACATTCAGGTTTCTGATGAATTATTGGCACTAAATTCCCTAGAAAGAAAGTAATTTTTTCTGTGATTTACTGTTATGTTATGCTATAGTGAGGAGGGACTTCTGCTTCCATCTTGCATAATCTTTAAAAGGAATCCTTGCAGTAACTGTGAAAGTTGGAAGATGGCAACTTAAATGACATAATATTTCATATACAACCTTCCCTGTGAAATGTAGGTCACTGGAACAGGCTCCCCAGGGAAGTGGTCACAGCACCAAGCCTGCCAGAATTCAAGGAGCTGGACGATGCTTTTAGTCACATGGTTCAGTTGTAGGCAGTACTGTGAGGAGCAGGGAGTTCGACTCAATGATCCTTATGGGTCCTCTCCAACTCAAGGTATTCTGTGATTCTGTTACTTCTGTTGGCTTATACCACATCTGAAACCTGGATCTACACCCTTTACTTTTTTCCCCTGTCCTGTAATTTCTCCATTCAGGAGATATATATTTTTTGTGGCAGGGAACATTCACAGTTCTGTTTAGAGGAGGAAAACCTATTGTTGACATTCTGTGGATATAGTGGATTTATATGTGAATAAATTTTATATACCTCTACAATCAATAACTTCTGACAGTTTTCTTTTGGTTTTCTTTCTGTGTGAGTAAAGCATAAATAGGCAAAGCTCACTGCCACCATTTCCTTTCCTGTTTTATCTGTAGTCTTCTACTCTTACCCTCGCTTAAGTGTTTTTCTTTTCTAAAAGAAGCACAGAACTAGTAATAGTTTCTCTTATTTTTTCAATGTCTTTTTCCAGTGATTCCAGAAAACGGAAAAATTTTCACACTGAAAAATACTTTTTCCCCATCCAGAACTGCCCTTTTTCAATTCCTGCACCACTTAGATATTCTGTATGTCACTTTTTACCTCTCATTATTTCAATGGTCAATGTCATATCAATGATGGAAAGATTTGGGGGTGTTGAGTATTTCTGAAGTCCCAGCTGTGGGGGCTGAGTTGAATTAGGAAGTTTATTTTGTTAGATCAAATAATGTAGATAGTTTCTGTAACCGATGTGGTATTATTAAATTATTATTAATTATGGTTTTATTTTGGTGATTATACCAGTTACTGAACATCACAAAGGACTATTCTATTGTTAAAAACAAGTGGCTTTTTGACCCATTTTGATTCTGTGTATCAACACTGCTACGTCAGTCTTCGAATATGCATGTGCTAGGAAAACTGTATTTTCTACCATGCAGCAATATTGCTTCTATAATCTTTAAATATTTCTCTCGTTGCTCTTTTTTTACAGCAATGTTCCCAACATTTTGAAAACTGCAAGGCTGTGTCATTTTTGTGTCTATTTCTGCATTCTAACTCACCTCTCTGATTTCTCCTTTAAGGTAAACAATTACAGTTTAGAAGAAGTTACCCATGAAGAGGCAGTAGCAATACTGAAGAACACATCAGATGTAGTGTATCTGAAAGTTGGAAAGCCCACCACCATTTACATGACAGATCCATATGGCCCACCAGATATTACTCACTGTAAGTGACTTCTGCAATTTATAAGAGATTTCAGTTTGTCAGATGATTGTATTTTTTCATGGCTTGTTCAAAGTACCCCATTAAAGTTTATGAAACAGCTTAGAAGGCTACAAAAATGAAATGTTTATTGCCACCCAAGTATGCTACACTCAAGAAATACTACAAATAGTATAACTCTGCTGAAGTATTTTTGCAGCAAAAGTAGCAATGTAGAAGATGTATGGCTGTGCTGGTTCCAATTAGCCATTGTCCAGGTGATCAGACTGAACTGTAACTCTTGTGAAAATTACAGCAACAAGTGCATGCAAATGTATTTTGAAATATGATTAGATTTGTAGCCTGGAGCCCTCTGTCCACTGCAAAATTGAAACAAGCAGCAAACCATCTTGTACAAACTTAGTAGAAGCCTGAGGCAAATATATCTCATCTTTGAATAAAATATTTTACTGGAATGTAAAAATCACTGTTGTACTTACAAAACTTTACCTATTTTCTGTGTATATCCAATTCATGGAGTCATAGAAAGGTTTGTGTTGGAAGGGACCTTAAAGACCATCTAGATAAACTCCCCCTGCCTTGGGCAGGAACACCTTCCACTGGACCAGGTTGGTTATAGCCCCATCCAGCCTGGTCCTGAGCACTTCCAGCTATGAGGCAACCACATGTTCTCTGTTCTAGTGCTTCACTACTCTCAGAGTGAACATTTCATAAATTATTGTTCCACTTTGCTTTATTCTCAGTCTATCCAATAATTTTATATATGCTCATCTGGCATTTTTTTGCAGAGGACCAAGGTCTTATTTGTCCTTGGCATTCAATGCATACTCTGTTGTAGGAAAATTTGTTTAAGTAATATGGTAAAGCTTGGTGAAGTATCCCATAGGAAGGGAAGATGACTTCATTTTAAAACAAACTGTTTTCAATCAGGCTGTCATATCCATGCATTCAAAATCATCTAGACTCATGTCCAGCATTCAGGTAAAAAGATGTGCATCCAGGTGCATCCACACAACTCCCTGAGATGAGCATGTGCAAGGGTGGGTGGCTGGCTGTGGAGTCCTTATCATACACATACAGCTTTTTATGTTGACAGCCTCCTTGCTGGAGTGCTTTTTGGACTCTTAAGGAGATGACAGCGATAAGGATCTTCTGTCTCTGCCATCTGTCCCTACTATGTGTGTCTTTAGGATTTATTAATCTCTTTTGTCTCCTTATCTGAGTATCCTAAGCTCCAACCTAGTCTGTTATCTCCCACCATCATCTCTTAATGGTTTGAGTATTTGTATTAGTTTGGTGTAGGCTTTCTTGGCAAGTTACATATAATTATATTGAATACTGATTACTTACTGATGAATCTAGGTTTATCAGCACATGTCATTCTTATACCTCTCCTGCCTGTCCTCCTGCTGTCCATACCCAGGCATTGCTATTCTCTTGTCATTTGCAGCAATCTTACCATTTCATCTGCAGCTGTCAATACCACTGGTGCCCATTAGTCTAAACAGTTCATTACTGAAATTCCCTTTCTTGATTAGTTGTTCATTAAAAACTGTCTGCTTTGGTTTCAGCTACCAACATGGACCAGCTGCACCATCTAACAACTGGATGGCAATTTAATTTTTAACACAAATTTCAGCAATCAATCCATACCCATATTGATTTCCTGGTAATAATTCTGTGGGTGCTTAAGGGAAACTAAGGGCAGGGAAATTTACCAAGGGCAGTAAATGCTAAGGATTTAGATTTTTCTGCATTTTTGAGGTGTTGCTGTTGTGGACAAAGTTGAGGGAAAAGCTAAATATCCCAAATCCTCCTTATTCAGACAGCTGCATGAAAACAGAAGGGAAGGTATTGTAACATGCATGTCGGGAGGTTCAGCTGGGCTAAGGATGCCTATTTAGTTAGCAAATGTTACAACAGATGGCAATCATGTTGTTCAGTAGCAGTTTGATCTGGATCTTAGCAAAGCCCAGGAAGTAAAAATGCTAAATGTCCCCATCCATACTCCAGCTTTATTATACTTTAAAAATAGTAATTTCGGAGTTCTGAAACAGTGTGGTTTATTATGACAGATTATAGATTAGCAGCATATGAGAAGACAGAAATAATTCCAGGGGGAGAGTAAAGGTTGAAAAGATTTGCAGTAGCCCTTCCCAAGCTGTTGGTGCACGCAGATTCATTTATCCTCAGGGAACCTTTCATTATACCTACACGTTCAGAGTATTTCAGAATGCATAATAGCCTTTCCCTGTAGAGAGATTTTGCTTTGAAGCATTCTGTATTTCAGCATCTCAAAAAAAGACTGAAGCTAATAGTAGAAAGTTTAGCTGTCTTCCTCGCATGCGTAAATTAATCACAGCTCATTGCAGAAGCATGTAACATTGTTTTTTCTATTTATCATTTTTTTCTAATTAAATTCATTAGTGATAGAATACAACTATTATTGCATCTCTCCAGGTATAAATATCCCAGATAACTTCAGAATAGCAAAAAGCACACAAAGCCTGAAAGCCCAATACATAAACAGACAACACAGTCCTGTAACTTTCATCATTAATCATTAATATGTAAGAGATTTGCATCCATTTTCTATTTTAAGTATACAGATTTACTGTGGTCTAAATACCATCTATGTTGAAACTGAAATTTCAATTATATTGGCGATTTGGGCACCTTTAGTAGATCACAGCTTTGAATGTATACATAATTTTTGCCACACACAAAATTCCTGCTCTTATAATGCTTTGAGTTCTGACTATGTTACTCCCATTGCTGCACATTGGAGCCAAAAAGAGAAGTGTGCTTTTAATCTCATTCTTTCCTAATTGCATTTCCTTCTTCTAGTTAGTCCTAAGTGAAGAAAATATTTCCTATCTCCCAAACAGGAGACCTTATTCAGGTTCCCTTTTCAGAAACTGAATGTCCTCTAAAGAGTCGATCCCTGGAAATGAGCCAGCAATATTATTTTTGTTGTTGCTGCTGCTGTTATTATTATTATTATTATTGTTACTATTATCATTATTATTATTGTTGTTGTTATTATTATTATTTTCAAGAAAACTCCAGCTGTTAATTCTTTCTTGTTATATTTTAAGCTTTCTCAAGCAAGGATTGTTTGTTTGAACCTTATTTACAGCATTGAACATGTTCTTGGTACTTACATTAAAAAAAATATGTTCTTGTGATATTTAATGAAACATGAAAGTTGCTGACTAGAAATGTTTGTTTTTCCCATAGCTTATTCTCCACCAATGGAAAATCATATACTCTCCTCTGGAAACAATGGCACTTTAGAGTACAAGGCATCCCTGGCCCCTATCTCACCAGGAAGATACTCACCCATTCCAAAGCACATGCTTGTGGAGGACGACTACACCAGGTCAGATGCTTCTCTTTATTTGTTGCCTTTCATGCAATTGCAAAGGACAGAAGTAAAGAATTCAGTGCATCTCAAATAGAATACAGCTTACTGTACATTTCTGTTAATAGTTTTCTTTTTTTTTTTTTGTTTTGTTTTAATCCCTGAAGAATTGTGACTACTGTATGGAAGTACAGTAGCTGAATTGTATCTGTGCAGTTAATTTCAAGGTAGAAAAGACATACAGGAAAATGCTGGGAAGGGTTCTTTTATGCCTTGCTTCAGATGAACACTGAATGTCACTGATGAGAAAGTGTGTATTTATCTTTTCGTTTGAAGAGCACTACCATTCACTCAGAAGACAGAAGTTGTTCAGTTTGTAAAATGAGCCCTCATTATAATGTCTAATGGCACAGAAAATGAGAATTTTTTTTTTCCTGTGCTAGGAGGGGGCTGTTCTGATCCTCTAACCTGACTTGCTGTGTCTTGCAAGTCAAAGAATCTCATCCACTTACGTATTCATCAGCTTCATAACCCACTAATTTGCATTTCATTTTTCTTGTTGCATGTGATTACTATCTCAAGCAGCTTAACTTGTTGGATCAGACAGATTCAGAGTAACTAAATCATGATACAGTGTTTAATCAGGACATAAATGTATGGAAACCACACCTTTCTTCCCTGTCTTGACTAAAAGAGTTTTTCCTTTGTTTTGATTGAGAATGCAAAGCTGAAATTTACTTCCTTCGACTTACAAGACATTCAATTAGGATGAATTTTCTCCGAACAGTTCTAAGAAGTTACATTTTTAATTAATAGTTAAAACATTGATTTCATTAAATCTGCATCAAGGTTTTACCTGATCCAATAATGTTCTCTTAATTTCTCAAATACCCATGTATAGGAAGAATATTTATATTAAACTGTCTGGGTTACAATGATAAAGGCTTTGTCAATGAGCTTGTAGTGCTGAATTGTCATATTCTCTAATGAGATGTCAGCACCATTACTACTGAGAAAGAGTTAGCAAAGTTAAAAAACAGCAAAAAAATTGCAGCCTTTAAAGTAAATAATGGCTAAGGACATCATGAAGTCACAGAAAGTGAAGGTATTAATCCTAAAAAGGGAGGTAAGCTGTCCTGGCAATTGAAGTACCTTTAAAAAGTCAGAAGGCTTGTAAGGTGACAAAGAAGTATTGTTAGTCCTGTGTTTCTGTGTGTTCCATGTAGCTGATTTTAACTTTCTAGTTACTTCTGAAAGAAAAAAAAAAGAAAGAAAATAAAAAGAAATAATAATCCTAGATGGGAAGGCAATGACTCTCTTAGCCCAATAGTTTAGGAGATACCCAATAGAAAGCCTACAAAGAACCATGCAGGATATGTATTGAAATTAATTAGGATGGCCTTTGGATCCTTTCTTTTTAGGAAAAGGGATGCATTCCTATCCTGATATTTTTAGAATGTTTTTAAACAAGTTAGTTCTGCTGTTTTGGCTGCTGAGAGAAAAATGAAATACTGGCACAGTCTGTTTCTTGTCTGAGGTATTCACACCAATGACCATTTTGTATTATTTGGGGGGAAAAATGAATGCCCAGAGAAGCTGTGTATATTCTGTAAAATGCTCCTCCCCTGTGTTCTTTTTCCTATCTGGATTTCCACATGAATGTGTTGCCTAATGAAGGTCTGATATCCAAAGTCTTCTTGTGGCATTGGCACTATTGACAGGAGAGGCTGTGACCCTAGGAGCATGACCTTCTGTGACAGGCGTGTGGCACCAGCAGAAAAAAGGGTGTCGAGTGACAGGAGCAGGCTCTGGATGCCACAGAGCAAATCAGATGGAGATCTCATATTTCTGAACAAGTGTTGACTTTGACCTATTGAAAAGGAGGAGGCTATTATGAACCTCATTTTATTAGGGATTATAGTCTGTATGCTACACTGATACTCAGGAAACAAAAGCCCAAAGAGAAAATGAACACAACCGTAAGACAAATGACACTTCTTGCCATTGCATTTCTCGGTGGATATACACATACAGCACTGTCTGAGAGACACCCAAACAAGAGTCAGAGACCAGTTTTCTTCTCTGACTACAATGACTAAGAAGCCCTGACCTTAAAAACCAAACCATTTAATTCTTGAATGCTGCTGAGATTTTTTTTTACTGTCCATGTGTCTAATTATTGCCCATTGATTCAACTGGGACTACTGAAATGCAGCAGTTAATTCTCACAGTCATTTTCACAGCTATAAACTCAGAATAGTGAATGCACTCTTTCTGTTCAATGCCATAGGATTTGCTGATCAGTCTGCCATTAAAATAAGAAGATATTTGGGGAATCTTTGTTGCTGACCAATTCAGAAAATCTTTTGGGAATTATCATATTGATAACTTTAGTAAAACCTATAGACACCTTGACTGCAGCATTTACAATTAGGTTTTCTCACATAATGTTTTATAATTAAGATGTTTGCCAGCTACTGCATTGCTATCCATTAAAACTACCTGGTTCTTGCTGTAATAGGTTTACAGGGCTAATTTACATTGTGCTCACATGAGGGAATTTATTACCCATGCAGTCTTGCAACACTTCTGGCAGATTTTCATTTGTGCCAGCTAAAAATATTTGGAACAGTAACTTCTCCACTAAAAAAAGGCTTTTTCAGTTTTGGAAGTCTCTGTACAAGTGATTTGAGTGAGGCAGATGACAAGCTTTCCTTTAACTTACTTGTGATAATGAATTTATCAGTAAAGCTTAAATGGTTGAACATTCAACTCAACTTGCCCACTTCCTCTTGCTTTTTGATTCTGTATTTTTTATTTGCTCGTTCCAGTTCTAAAGGGTTTTTTTTAAACCTAAATTTGTGTTTTGCCTAACAAAAATAAGTGTTTCTATTGATAAAAATTTGTATTTTTGGCCTGATACTGAATCCGTGCCTGAAAAAAATTCAGGTCAGTCTTTATTTAATAAAACTATGGGGAAAAATAGCCTAATCTGGGCACAAGTCATAGAAAAGTAACAAATAATTTTGAGCCATAAATTTTAATGAAGCTGGATGTTGTCTTTTAATTACTGAATTTTTGTAAATTGTAGGTATCATTGGTACAAAATGCTATCAGTGATGGGCATGGATTTTTCTGGATTTTCTTCTTGATTTTTCTGGATTTATTTTAAATTCACTCAGAATGTAAACTTTTCCTTCATGTATTTTTACAGCCATTATTGCCTTTTAAATTAAATAAAATTACACTAACTTCAGTTTAGTAGAATGTTGGATTGAATTAAGGTAAAAACTATGTGTCAAATAATTCTATTGGTACACATGGCAAGGAAGACCGTGTTTGTTTTAGTTTCTAGTAAGAATAAATTGTTGTGCCGGCAGTGCAGGGGCTTCACTCATTGTGATGCTGAGCATTCCCTGATCCTTCTGCTAGAGCAGAGAAACAGGATTAATTCTCTGCTTGACTTGCTGCTACAAGAAGGGAAGAACTCATGGCAAAGGTGGTGATAAATAACAGCTGGGATCAGAGTGACCATGAGCTGGCTTAGTTCATGATTCAAAGGAAGCCTGCAAAGATAGTCAGTAAGTTATGACTGTTAAGATTTCTGAAGAACAGACTTCAGCCTTTTTGGAGAGTTGCTTAGCAAAATCCTTTGGGATGCTGCCACAGAAATACAGGGCCCATGAAAGATGGATGATTTCTAAATAAAACTTATTGAGAACTTTGGAAGGAGCTGTCTTGTTGAGCAGAAACATGGGAAACAGAAAAAGGGGACTCAGCAGAAGACCTTCATGGCTGAGCAAAGAGCTTTCTGGTGACCTAAAATGCAATATATGGACAAGCATTGCTTGACTGCTTATCGATAAAATTAGAAAGCTGATTGATTTGAGCTAAGACTTGCAAGAATCATAAAGGAAAACAAAAGTGATTCTGCAGATATGTGCTACTTTCAAAAAATAAGGTAAAATCTGAGGAAGGAAAAGGTGGTTAATATGAGGGAACTCGATGTAAGGACAGGTAATAAAAAAACTGAAGTACTCGACAACACCTTTACCAGGCACTTCAGGGCCCAGAAGGTGATTGGAATATCAGCATAGATTGACTGAAAGCAGTTTGTGTGCTTGTCCAGACTGGTTGACTTCCCTGATGAAATTTCTAACTGCTTGGATGAGGGGAGGAGTGGCTGCCCTTCACCAAGCAGTGCCACAGCACAGGTGCTGCCTTGAGCAGGAGTGCCTCTTTGCTGAGTGAAAACAGATCTGACTCCAAAGTCATATCTGGCCCATGTCACACCTCCCACTAATGTGCGTCTGGGATCTGCTGTGGGACACATGGTGACTCCTTTTCTCCACTAGTTGTCACGGGGAGTGGCTGCAAAGGTATTTCTCACACCTCTTCTGTGGGCAGGAAAAGCTGTAACACAGGGAGCGCCCTTTAAAACTCTTCCAACAGCCTCTCATCCAAACATGAGGAAGTGTTGGATGAACATGTACAGGTAATCATAGCTGGAAAGAAGATAGGGTTTGGAATGGTTTAGAAGCCTTGTGAATAGCCTTTTGGGTTTCTCCTGGATTATGTGCTATATTACCTTCTTTGTTAGCCTTCTCCCAGCATGGCCATGCTCATTAGCATGCAACGATGCTGGTAAGGCTCTTGACACAGTCTCCCACAGCACTCTGAAAGCTGAGGAAAAGTGGACTAAAATGAGAGACTGAGTTGGGAACTGACTTAACCAGTAGGCTCAAAGGGTAGTGATCATCACTTGGCATCTGTGAAGTGGTCAGTGATGAGCAGGGGAGCTCAGGATACCTGGGGCGTCAGTGAGTATCTTCATCAATGACCTAGATCATGACACACAGTGCACCCTCAGCAAATTTCAACAGGATAGTAAATTAGGAGGGAGTGGTTAATATGACAAATGGCAGAGCTGTATTCTAAAGGGATCTTGATATACTCAAGGACTTGGCCAGAAGAAACCTCATAAAATTCAGTGAGAAGTCTGCATCTCAGGTGGAAGAGCTGCACACACTTGTACAGGCCGTGAACATCTGAATTGCAGCTTGATTGAAAATGATCTGGAGATTACTGCAGACATCAGGCTGAACATGGACCTAGGAGTGAACTCTCACTACTAGTCAGGTAATCAGCATACCAGGTTGTCTTAGGGGAAGCATGGCCAGCAGAAAAATACATTATTTTCTAAAAGACTCTGACCAGCTCCAATTCTTTGACTTCAAGAGGTTTGTGGAGAGGGTCCAACATATTCTGAGAGCCCTAAATCACAATGAGGTTGGAGGTTTATTGAGGGAGCTGGGGCTTCTTTAGTGTTGTGAAGAGGAGATTAAGGGGCAGTCTGTGAGAACTCTATATTCAGCACACAGTGGCAAAGATGATGAAACCAAACTCATTTGAGTAGAGAAGCACCAATGGCCACAAGCATTGGTTTTGGAAGTTCTAATTTCAATTTGAGAAGAAACTGAAACATAAGATGGGTAGAATAGTGCTGGAGTAGTGCTTGCTATGACAGGTTGTAAAATACTCACCCTTTGAGATTTTTAAGATTTAGGTAGGTAAAATTAAGGCTGATCTTATCTAGTGTTGTCAATAGCACTGATTCAAGCACAAGTTTGGATCAGATGACCTACAGAGATGCATTCCAAACAAATTTACCTAATTTTGTATGGTAGTAGGAAGAAAAAAGTTATTTTTTGCTCAAGTAATTTTGTGGAACCTTTGTTACTAATAAAGCAGAGAGACACGTTACAATTTTCTCTTTAGCATATTTCTGCCTTCCTATTTTCAGAAATATTAAAATTATAGCCTAAAATTCCTGTAGCTTTTAGATGTTAATTTCTTCTGTCTTTAATGAACAACAGGAAAAGTTCTGTGAAAATAAAGAACTACTTTCTTGAGTTTTTACTTCCTTTTCAGCTTCAGATAATGGTAACATCAAGCTTCTGTGCTTCAGCTGATAAAAAATTCACTTTAACATTTAACTCTGGCTAGATATTAAAGATTCATGGATGAAAAGGCTGAGTTATCTGTTTTGCTGTGTAAAGCATGTTTGATTTTTTTTTAACATGCATTTTTGCGAAATAGCATTTTCTGAATGGGGAAGAGGTGCTGGGAATTGGATGGGAGAGAAAAGAGAGCCATTAAATTGAAGTCTCAGGGGATTTTTTTTTCCCCAATATTGAAAATAGCATTTCTCAACTATTTCTTGTTTACTTATCTAAACCTGCTAGTTGAATTGACAATATTTTATGGAAACACTTTAAATTTCTATTGACACACAGATTTTACCTTTCGGTATTAAACCATCACAACAAATATTAGGGTTTGTGTGTTACAAAATTATCATTAACAGTTTTCTGACAGTAGTTTTAGGATGCAAAACAATAGGATGAAAGAACTGCAGCTTTTAGCAATGAGTCCTGAAAACTGCTTCTTCGGGATCTTTAGAGTTGACTTAAATCACAAGATACTGAGCATGTCTTAAAAATGTCCATTTGCTGAAAGGAGTTAGCTGCATTTCCTGTGAGTCTTTGTGTGGGAACAGAGTTTATACTCATGTTTCCCAGACGAAGAATGTCTCTGACTGCTGTAGGTAGAACTTTCAAATTGGTGAATTTTACATCACATTTAGTATTACCATACATGTGATGAGTGAAAGATACATGGAGGCCCACTGATAGAGTTATATGAACACTTGTAATTGGGAGCTCACAACAAACATTCACCATTCCTGACCCAAACTCAGCATATTACTTCTACTTTAATGAGAATAAACTATATGTAGAAATATGGGAAGACGGATAATGCCTTTTATTTATTCCTCATATTAAATAACTTGTAAGTTTGGCTCATTAGACGTCCAAGTTACTATTTTCATGCTTAGCTTTTGCCTGGAGCTGGATTTTTTATCGAGGGATAGCAAAGGTTTATGATTGCTTTGCTTTAAAATTTAGTGTAAAATATATCTATTGTTGCTAAAGTTGTTTTGATTAACCACCATTAATATTAATTTAAATTGCATTTATTTTTAACCATACCAGTTTGATCATTTAAAGGGTCAAGGGAGAATTACATGCCTTAGTTCATGTTCTATTCTATGTTAGAAATTTCTGTGCTAATATATTTTAAGTACCTCAATATTCCATGCTTAGGTTCAGAGTGTTGAGTTATGGGAGCTGATGAAACTGAATCCACACAGTATTTCTACTGCTTTTACAAAAATCTATCTAAAAGCCCAAAAATGCAAGTCTTTGGGAAAACTGCAGTTCATTTATCCTCCAAAATGTATTTGATAGGTTTTTACAGTAGAACTCATTCAGATTCTGTATTCACACTGCAGTATATCAAAGCTTCTCACAGTTTTGTCATACTGACTAGGTTATTTCAAAAAGCCTGTTTGATTGAGCACAGCATTAAATGGCCAAAGTTAGTTTTCCTCTCTACTTATTTCTTCCATCCCTTTCTGACACATAGTCAGGAGTGATTCTGTTCTTTGCTCTGAATGACCACATTTTAAGTCCTGTCAGATTTTAACATTGAAGAGACTGGAGGAATAGGGGGAGTGTGTTTGGCAAGTGATTATGGTGAGACTGGGTGTAAAAATGAGGGAGAACTTGTCACCGGTATGTGAGAATGTGGAAGAAAGGGAGACTGGTATTTAATCAGGTGAGAGAATTTGGATTTGGATAGGGAATTCAGGACAACACAGAGCACAACTGAAAAATAGGTGAAGAGGCATGAAGAAGCAGTGGAGAAGGGCAGCAATGGAGAAGGGATTTCAGACCACTGAACCAGCAAATCCCTCAGAGTGTGAGACATGAGGTTTGGAATAATCAATAGTTGCGCAGTAAGACTGGAGCAAGGAACAGAAAGAGAGAGAGAAGTTAGAAAACATTGCTGATAGGATGCTGGCAGGATCAGGCTCAGGCTTTGTAGAAAAATGTAGGAGCAGCCAAGGTTTCTGGGGGTGCGTGATGTGGGTGTGATCCCACCAGGCAGTCTGTCATGTCATTTCATTGTCTGTCGGTCTGGAGGATGCCAGCCTGCTGTTGCAACTGGTTACTCACTGGCTCTCACAAGCAGAGTTGTCATCTCTAGCTGTTAAGTTGGCCACCCTCCTGATGATTACATTGAATTCAGTATATTCTGGTGTCCCAGAACAGAATTTCTTGCTTGGTTTAGTCTTTGATCAATCTAAGAAATTATTTTTTAAAGAAGTTAATTAATTAAAATAGAACTATTCAATTTACACATTAAATGTTTTGTTAAAGGGAAAAAAAGTTTGTCTGTATAACCTTAAATTGGACCCTTGGCGGAATACATTCCTTCAATTGAAGCTTGAAATTGCTAACTTGCAAAGCAACTATTTTACATTTTATGTAATTAACACATAAATTTAATATTAAAGTAATTGTTAAACTTTACAGATGCATAATTGTCTGCCTATTGCATGATTTCATTTTGTTATCCAAATTTATTTTAAGCATAATAAGTCTTGCCTTGGGAGAATAATTTATGTTAAAGTAAAAATTTAGTCATTTTCAGGTCACAGATAATCTCTTATACCTGAGTTATTCTTGCATATTTAAATAGGCCTGTCAGAGATCCCCAAGTAATAGGATTTGACTATTTCTTCTATTTCACTGGAAGCTACTTAGTACTTAACACAAAAAATTAATCAAATTCTGGAATATGCTTTAGTGCTTGTATGGAGATTTTTGTAACTAGATAGTAGGGTTGGCAGTGATAATACACACAGAAATGGTAAGTAGCATTCAATGATGCACAAAGGAAAAAGATAATCTGAAGTACATACCAAGTATCTCATGGATGTGAACTCTTAATGCAGTTCTTTCCACTTAAGAAAGAAAGACACCGTAGTTCTGTGACATTGTCAGCTCAGTAGTCAGGAGCAATCAAGAAGGCAATTAAGAGTGAAAATAGGATCTGATAGGAAAGGACAAGAGTGCAAAATATAATGGTTTTCTCTGTGAATCTGTGATGCATCCAAGTCTTAAACGCTACATGGAGGCAGCTGAGAAAAAACCCTCAGAAGAGGATGACAGGGTTGAGCAGAGGTGTGATATGGTTTCCAGGGAAAGATAAATAACAAATAATTCCAGGATAGAAAAAAGGTGTCAGAGAGACAGAACAGAGGTCTGCGAAGGTACCCATGGCACAGAGAATGCAACAGGCAAGGACTATTACTGCTTTCTTACAACTCAGTTACAGGGAGTTTGCAATGCACTGCCAAATTTAAAATATGGCAAATAGAAGGTTTTTTAAATGTTACTCTATGTTATCAGTGTGTAACCAAGTAACAGGCTTACAATACACAAAAATAGAGCTTTTCGGGTATGTCATGATCAGTTTGTGGTGCTCAGGGCCACAGGGGGTTATAAAGACTAAGAATATAAAAATGTTGAAATATGGATGAAAATAAGTGCTGATTCATGGTGGACAGGTCTACTGACTACCACCTTGTAGGATTTAACTTCTGGTCTGTGTGGTCCTTGCTGGTTTTCAGCAGCTGAGCAGGGAAGGGCTATTCTTTGCTGGTCCCTGCTTCCTAAACAGTCGCTGCAGGGGACTTGGACCTTTGGTCTGACAGCCTCACCATTCCTGTGTGAAACAGCCTTCTTTTCCATTACTGCAGCAGAAAATAATTTCTGATTTTTTTTCAAATTAAGCAGTAATTTCATTTCCTAATTCCTGATGGTTAAGAATAATGAGTATAGAATTGGGTGTAGAATATTAAAAGTTCTAAATCATACTTATGTCTTCTTGTAGGCCGTTTCATTTGAAAACTCGATTAAAATGTTAAAATAGTATTGTTAAGAGGAACAAGGCAATCCTTAATCTTCATGACTGTGCTAAAAAAGCACTTGTTTTGCAGTTAAAGAAACCTTTAAGGCATTTGAAAACAGCAGTTAATAATGGAAAAGCTGAGAAATTATTAATTTTAGGATTTCCAGAAAGAACTAAGGTACTGCAATTCAGGTATTTTCTTCCGGCTCTTCATGCTCTTCCTCTGTCTTTCATTTAGTTGAAATAAACACATCATATGAGTAATTTGGTCTCATTTAAATTGCCAGGACACAACCTATGAAATAAAATCAACTTTCAATTTTAATTACCCTATTGAACAATAAGGTGTGTGGTTCTCCTAGAAGGTTATATGAATAGGAAACTCAGTCAAAGGACATATATATATAAAATCACTGGTTATTAAAAGTGGAAGAGTTCATTTGTATTAAATTACCATTGATCTTTGGTGTAATAGTGAAATACTTTTTTAAAAGTTCTTTGTCTACTTCCCAGCAACATTATATTAGCAAAACTAATGCATTAGATGTTTTTTATGGAAATTGGATACAACTAAAAACTGCTACTAAAAATAATAATAAAAAAAAGTTGTAAACTTGTAGCATTGGGAGATTTATTTTCTCTCAGATTGAATTTATTTTTTCTCAGATTGTTTCCTGGCTATAGCTCTACATATTTAATATGCTGTGAGAGCTGAGCTGGTTTATTTCCATGTCATAAAAGGTTTTGAAATGTTTTAAAACCTGAACCTGTTAACATTTAATGTGCTATGTGTTGGCAATTGAACTCTACCAAACAGGATTCTTCAATTAAAAAAAAAAAAAAAAAGTTGATTTTAAATTGAGGACCCTGCATGATGCTGAGGAGAGAATGGTTTTTAATAATGCCATTTTCTTATAACTTCTGTCCCACAATTAAGTCAGCCTGAAATAATAAAACAGTGATGATCTAAACAAGGAATAATTAGGACTGCAAACAAGAAAGAAGATTCACTCTCTTTACACAATCTGTTATGAAATAGTTAAGTAAAACCAGTTTTAGATCAATTTGCTACCTCCCACTGTTACTGTTATCTTTTCCACCAATTAGTTCTACCTTTCTGTGAGAATTGTGCCTCATTGCTGTTACGTCTGTACTGAATAACAATTCCAGTGTTCAATTTTTAAATTTTTTTTATTTCCTTGCTGGCAGAGCAACTCTCTGCTGTCCATGTTACCCTTCAAAAGCTCACCTTTGGTGTCGAGTTGATTCTCTGTCCTGTGAGTTTTTCTACTGAGGGATGTTCAAGCCACGGTGTGCTGGTACTTAATGTTTACTACCTACATTTTCTGTTGCCTTTCCTTTATGATTGTGTGCCTGATTCCCAGGCTAATGTGATTGTTGCTGTCCATCCAGACCTAGTAGTTTCTGCTCTCATTTATCACAAAACTTTGGTTTTTGCTCACTGACTAAGACAGAGAACTGTAATGTCTCTCTCTAAACTCTTTAAATAAACAGTTTAAAGGCAGAAACTAAGCAGATCTGTTAAAGAAGTTCAAATGGTAGTAAGTTATTTTCCAGAGTAGACCCACATTACATAATTTGACTTGAAAAGACATATTGCAGTTATCAAAGATGTAAACAGTAATAGTTACACATTAGTCATTTTAAGGGGATTATTACGCGTAAGTAGTAACAAAAACGCAGGTAATGGACAAAAGAAATTCCATCATGTAGTTCTTATTTCTTCCCCAAAATAAAGTCTCAAAAACTGCCTATCATTTATTTTTAAATAAAACCTCTGAAGCTGTACCTGCTGTATCTGAAAGTGATGCAATTGCACATAAAGTACAGTGAATCAATCCTTAAATAATATGTATCTAGCCTATACACGTTTCTTAAAGCATGCTAAATGACTTGCTACAAGTTTTTAAATTCATTTGAAGAATTAATGCATCATAAAATAAGGCCTCAATGTTTATGTTCAGTCTTATTCTTAATTATTTTTGCAAGAAAAGTTGAGGTGACTTTGGCTGTATTTTTTCCAAATGGCACATTAAAAACTCTTTCTAAATAGCATTCTCATTATCCCGTTCTTTGAGAGAGGACAATCTGTCTCCGTCATAGCACTGGGGAAGATGTGCGAGACAGGATTTATCAGGTGGGCTGATCCCTTTGGAAAGAAGTTCTTTCTTCTTTCTGTGAAGAGAAATATAAATGACGAAGAGAAAATGCTGCATTAAAACAGATATTTAATAAAGCTGGGTGGTCTTCAAAATCTTCTTTTTTAGAAATAGGGAATTGTTTTCTTCCAGAGTAGGTGGGTACTATTGTAGTTAAGTATTAGTTTGCCATAGAGAAGGTGAAGAATCAGGACAATATTTGAAGACAGGCTGGTGCAGCAAGTATCTCATACTACTTTTTGTGATTAGTGGCCTACATGGAACACAGTTTGTATGAGCAGGACAGTGATCTGCCCCAAATCATTTTAATCATTCTTTTACTTTCTATTTTTTATCCCAACTCTCAAATATTTTTACATGACTTAATTCATATTTACTAAACCAAATTGAGTATACTTGTCCTGGACACTGGATGTTATGTACTGCTTTTTTTTCCCCAAATTCTTGCTTTTCTGTGCCAATAAAATATGCGGTCAGAGCCCAGCTATGCAGCTGGCAGTTGTTAGGCTATGCATCCAAATAGTGCAGAAGCATCTAAAGGATGCACTGCAGTCCATGTTCTCCATGACCTTGAAGAGAGACATGTCTGATGAGAAGTAGGTGGCTATGGTGATATCAGAGCATTTCATAGGCCTTACAACAAGGGTACTCATAAGTGCAATTAGCTGATACCCTGAAAATCCTCTTCTAACCAAAGAGTCCATGTTTTAAAAGGATAATTTTTTTTAAAGTATGAATTCCTTTTCTTGACCTTAAGACCTCTCTCTGCAGCTCAGATACAGAGGGTATGATGTTAACTAGGTCACAATATTACTTATATAATATCAGTGAGCACAGGACTTTATACTCAGACTTGTTCCATTTTCCTGTTACCTTACCAGCCAGCTAGACTGAATGGAGTGAAAAAGGTTTCAAAAATGTTTTAAAACATGCAAACATTTGCTAAATGTTTTTAAATTTTCTGGGCTTCATAAGACAATTTGTTAGGACTCTGTGTTTATACTTGAAGAACTAGTTTTGTCTCAATATCTGGGTAGATGTTGAATGTTTAACTTCATTTTGCTTTTGGAAGCAGCTCTTAACTGTCAAATAACAAAGAAATACCTCTTATCTACCCATCTCTGTGGCACGATTTGTGTCTCAGCATGAGGTTGGATGGTCACTGACTGATGACTCAGTGTAGTTTGAGAAGTCACAATATATCCAAGGGATTGCAACAGTCTGATGTCGTCTATGACGCAGAGATGACAATTAACTTGAATATAGGACACTAAAAATTTTTTTATGGACTGGTTAATGTTTTAAGCAATGGAGAAATCTGCAGTTTTTATTCATGTTCCTGCACTAGGGCAATATGTCTTCAATTTTCTTAGTAGGTATCGTTTATATTTTATATTTGTTCTTATACTTTCATACATTGCCTGAAAACAAAAGTGGTTTCTAGGGGAATAAAAGGCAGTTGTTGGCAAAAGTGAAATAGAATATTTTTTTTCTGCATTTTTTTTATTGAAAGCAACAACTGATTTACTAAATAAAATATTAAATCCAGCCCTCTGAAACACGTGAAATATACTGATAAATATTGATTGCTACCTTAAATATTTTTAAAGGGATTTTACAAAATACTTGGCACAATGCTTTATAACCCACTGAGTGACAGCTTTGCTATTTTGCTATTTGGTAATCTTAAATTGCAATTTTTTTAACCGTAAAGTTTTCCCTGGGAAAGTCAGGCACAGAGAGTTCTCAAATCATGTGTCAGATTGCTATGAATAATGTTATTAGCATTGAGTGAGACCAATTTTTAAGTAAAGCAGCTACTCCTTTTCCCCCAAAGGATAAACCCAGAAGCTAGCAAAGGAAATTAGGTTCTCTGTATCTGCCGGCACATCCACAACTGTAATAAATTCTGGTACCTGTGAAAGTCACAGCAAAACTCACACCCATGTGAGGCATAGTGCAGCCAGAAGAACAAAAAAAGTTCATTAACTTCTTGGCCTCTTGATATTTTCAGGCTCCTGAAATAAGATTTCCATCTAGCTAATATTGTATGACAGTGATTAAAGACAGTGGCATACCCTGGATCTTCTGGCAGAAGTGTGGATATGTTAGCAATTGACCCTTGGCACTCTTTAGAGCAGAAATGTCAGGAAACAATGAGTCAAGTTTCACTCTGCCATTGGGCCCAGAGGTATCTGCTGGGGCCAAGGCACAGAAGTTGCGAGGTGGGAGGTGTGCTGTGTATGTGATGTGGGTTTGTTTTGTAAACTGCTCGTTGTTCGTCTCCCGCGGATCCCTGGCTGGTTGGTACTAAAGGCTGCATTCTCTTCTCCCCTCTCCCAGACGGATCCTGGGAGGGCTGTGGTAAGTATTGCCTCCCCCAGGCAGGTGGCTCTAGGCAGCAGGAGAGAAATTTTAGTTTTAAGATCTTCCTCTTTGTATCTAACTTCACAGGCTGCTGATTGCAGCTTGGAGCAGCGCTGGAAGTGCGATTGCAGTAGCCTTGGCAATGAGGTTAACTGTTTCAGATGTGGTCTGCATGATCAGATTTTGAAGGCTGAAGCTGGAAAGAGTGCAAAAGAGCTCTTGAAATGCAACGAATTGCCTGCCAATGAGATGAATTGCTTACACAGTTTGTTACCATCAGTGTTATTATAGGATATGGGTCAATTTGACAGCAGCTCTACTTGCGGAGTCCCAGCTCACTGGGACCACGAGTATGTTGTATTAACAAGTAATGTGTACTTCATCTATATTATAAATTAATGGGTAAAAGATACTTCTTTTTCAGGTTACAAACATATTTTCTTCTATGCTGTACTCAAAATTAAGATCACAGAATATTGTGTAGAAGTAATGTTAGATTTTAAAAAAAAAGTAAAAAGAAGGCAGACTATGTGGGAAAATGCCTCACTTTCTTATCTTCAGAGATAAGATATTCCCTTTCAGTTCGGCATTTCCCATAGAGCATTTTTATGGTCCACGTTTATTGTGTACAGCTTTATATGCAGCTACTTGAATGCCATACTGCTGTTATCAACCTCTAACAATTACTTTAACAGCACACTTTACTTGTTGGAAAAGCCCCACTGAAAAGGTCTTGACAGATTTGCTATGCATGCTTTTGAAATGATTGCTGTGTTTTCTCTATATTCTCGGCAACTAATATGCACCTGATCTTTTACTCTTGTCTCTGTATCACCAGGCCTCCTGAACCTGTTTACAGCACTGTGAACAAACTGTGTGATAAACCACCTTCTCCTAGGCACTATTCCCCTGTCGAGTGTGACAAAAGCTTCCTTCTTACAGCTCCCTATCCCCACTACCACGTAGGCCTGCTCCCTGACTCTGAGATCACCAGGTACTGCATGCGCTTCTTCCTCACCTCCTTTGTTAGAGTGCATGTACTTCACTGGATTTATCTCATAGTTTGCATCTTCACCATAGATCTTTTTCTGCAGCTTGTGCTTATTTTTAACCATGCTTTCACATCTGCACCACTGGAAGATACATGCTACCTTGGTATATAATTTTGGTCATCCAAATCCAGTGATGAACACGGGCAATGTTTTGATCCATTGGAATGGTGCTCTAAAATAGGTTACATAATATGTACCGCATTTTGCAACTGAATTCAGTGTTTGTTTCTCATTGAGTATGGAAAGTGAACAAGACTTCACTGAAAGCTGTAGTAATTTGTTTTGATTCAGTCACTTTATTCCTTTTGTTGTGCATACTTAGTTCACTGAGCATCTTTGGGTTAATAGGGCAGCTGCCTAAGCCTTTCAGAAGAAATAGAGCAAAAAATAATCACCTCCCTCACCAAATCATGGTTATGAATGCATCTAAAATTTAGCATTCCCTATGGTAGCTGTGCTCAGAGAGGACAGTTAGGAAAACCTGAAATGATGAACATTTCCATAACTGAAATAATGGAAGATCTTTCTGTAAAACATTGTCAGTGATTGCCTCCTGATAAATATTTAATGAAGAAAAGCAGACCATCCAAAACTGTATGCTAGTATAACCAAGCTATTCTTCTACAGACTACAAGGATAGTAGTAAACCATTTGTAAACAGTATTTGGGAGATAGAGGAAAAATTAGGCACAATTTTTCAAGAGTGCTTCATTTATTAGGAAAAAAAATCTATCATCTCTCATATTCTAGAATAGAATAAAAATAATGGTGTTTGGAGCTTTGATCATTGACATTTTATAGAGAGAATATTTTTCAAAGCAAAGAGTAATGTGGGAAGAAAAGAGCAGAAATTGTAAATGGAAAGTAAAATGGTAAATTAATGTAAGATGCACTAACAGGAAAGAAACACCAGGGATTAAGAAGACAGCTGTGAAAGGCATTGCAATGCTATGAAATAGAAAGCTCCATTAAAAAAGCAAGAAGACGAATACTAGCGAAGAATGTTTCAGATGTGGCAGAACCATGCAGAAGCTGTAATTTTGTTGGAATGAAAACTGTGTAACTTCTATAATTTGTAAAAAGATGCTTAATCAAAGTGGTCAAAGTGATTAGTCAAGCTGCTCAGCTTAGCGCAAGAAACACCTTGATTAGTACAATGTTTTATGAAGGTGTAAATATCTGCACAAGGGTGCCAGGCACTAACAGAACTACTCACAATTTCTCTGCTAATGTTACCTTAATTGAATAAACTGGCAAAAAGTAGTAAAATTACTCTGGTTCTTTAGGTACAGTCTAAAAATGAGTAATTTTTCTGTGCATGACAGTGCTTCTGAGGTTTTACAAGGAGACAATGGATGAGTTCATTATAGAAAGACTCTTACAATGGTGCCCTTAGAAAGAAAGGTCCCAGCATCAACTAGAAAGCTGAATGAGCACGTTCTAGGGGATGTTGGGGCCATGGAGTTGAGTGCCTTGCTAACCACAGAGAGAGGTAATTCATTGCTAAATGGTTGATCTCTGTAGACATGACTACTATGGAGAGAGGTTGGGGGAAAAGGATGAATATGTTAAGGCTGCTTCCTGCAACCACATACTTACAAGTCAATAATCAGTGGAGTTCTGGAGAGCTCATAAAAAACTAGGCCATTTTGGCACCTGAATGTATAATTCTGTACATTCTTTTGGCTTTGTTGTTGACTGACTGAATACTTGGTCATCAGATATTTGATGACCTGACATCAGGACTTGGAAAACTGGGTATTTTTCTACTGAGTGTGAGTTAACAATTCTCTTTAAGAACAAGGTTTCATTTATCTTCATTCTACCTTGATGTAATATTAAGCTCTAGTCCCTGTATATTTAATCAGTTTGTTTAAATCAACAGTCCAACAAAAACTGCAAAAAGGACACAGAATATGAGAAAAGACACAACTCATAGTTTAATGCTCTGTGCTATCCTCTGCTCCATGCTGTTGCAGAGGCAACTGATTACTATAATTTGTACTTCCTTCACACTGTGAAGTAACATTCAGATGGAAAATATGACAGTTTTCCATGTTCTCAGTACTGTCATCTTTTCCACAGGACTCTGAATAGTTGAGTGTAGAGGAAGACATTTGAAATAATATTTCAGCAAATGCCTTTGGTGAGGAAAGTGACAGCTTTACAACAGATGATGACTCAATTTCCAAATGGACTCAGTATTCACAGTTGGAGAACAGATTTTAGAAAAGTACTGATCTCATTTTTACCCTAATCCAAGTGGCTGTTCTTGCAAGAGTATTTAATGTACACAGCCCTACATTTCCCAAAGGCAATATGTTTCAGGGCTGTATTGTGTTGAAAATTTTGAAGAATTAATCCAATAAAAGACCCTGGTTTAAATCCACAGCTGTGATGCCACCATCTCTATTGGAAGTTGTGCTAAAAAAAAGATCAAATCTTCAAAATATTGTCTAGGTATTTCGAAAGGTCCCCCTCCAGTCACCTGAATTTCTCAAAGCTCTTTTCCTCCACATTAAACATTTCAATGAAATCCACTCAAAATAAAAAAGTATCTCACTGTCTTCATGCAGACCTCCTAGAAAGAGTTCATCATCAGCATTTGTGAGCCTCAGGTTTAGGGAGGAAATGACAGGGATTATTTACTTGTTTTGGTAATTGCAGTTATTGTTGTATCTCATTTCTCCAGTATTGAGAATCTGCTGTTGATCTGCAAGAAATTGAGTTCGAAAAATTACTCTTCCAGAGGAAGAGGAACATGATGCCATGTTCTTCCAACTGAAATGTTTGTAAGCCAGCCAACACCTTTCAGATTGCTGCTCCAGATAATTTGTCAGCTGCTCCTCAGATGATTGTTTTGTCAAGGCTCATTAACTTAATAGACAGAGAATTCATAGGCCAAAGCTTTATTTGTCTATAATAAATTCAAGTTTATAACCCTTGCTTTTGTGGTGGCCTGTCAACTCCTGGGAGATTTGGAGATCTAGAACAATGTGCTCCCATTTTAGGATAAGTGTAATTAGTTTTTTGATTGAATTATTGGTTCATATGAATTGATATTAAAAGGGTTATGTCAATGTGCAACAGCTGAAAATCTGTACCATTGAAGGCAGGAGTAGAGAGAGAATTTTGGAGTAGTAAGATTTCCTTTGAGAGCACCATGTGGGAATGGATGTGGAGTATTCATGTTCTGGCCTTTATCATTATTGACAATTATGTCTACAAATAGAAGATTTTTGGCAATGAAAGGAAATCACAGCTCATGGATGTAACATTCTTTCTACAAACATGAGACTTAGTTTTGGTACTCTGTAACACAAAATGTGTTCCCAGGCTTTGCACTGAGAACTTCACTGCATTTGCCTCTCCAGACTCATTTGAAAAATGTTTTGGTTTTTTCCAGAATTCACTTTCTTGTCTTTGCTGAAATCTTTCTGGCACTCTGATTGACAGTATACTTTTTGGTAAAGGGCTGCCTTGAAATTGCGGCTTTTTTTGATTTTTTGTTTTTACTCTATAGGTATTTGCTTTTCTTGTAAGTCTCTGATGATGTGATTGTTTTGTGGGAATTTTTTGAGTACATGTAGGGAAGGAACTAATGGTTGGGTTTCATTTCAAGATACTTGATGAATCAGATTAATGACAGCCGGTTTTGGAACGACCTCTACTTTCTTATGGCTGGGGATTAGGGAGAGAAGATAACGTTGGCACAAGGCTCTAGAGAAGAGCTTTTTGCAGAAAACAGCATGCCACTGTCATAGCTACTCAAGGGTAGCTGAGCTTTGTGTAACTCTTGAGAGCCACAGAAATAAAAGTGTGCTGAAATGGATGCAGCACATGTGGGTAAGGAGGCTGTGCCATCTAAAGTCTTCATGATGTGGGATGCTGCTTCCAGGGTGTGGCTGGATCCCCACAGCCTCCATGTAGGCACAGGAAGGTCACCACACTCCTGTGGTCTCTGCAGCCCTAAGCACTGCTGCTTGTGGTCCCCCCACTCAGTTTTAGTGGTCCCTAGGATCCCTCCACAGGCCATGAAGGGACCACTGAGGAGATGCTGATCACTTTTCACAGGCCCTGGGAGGAAGTTAAGGTAACTGCACTCGAAGGTGTGAATGGTGAGTCTCTCTGGTACTCACTCTCTCGTTATTAATATCTGCACAGCCTTTTCCTACGCAGTAACCTGCTGGGAGAGAGCTTATTGTCAAAATGATGCATATAACTGTTCTTGTGTGTGGCTGCCTTCCAGGGAGGCTCTTGTCATCTTTATTGAAACTCACATTGTACAGCAGTACTCATCGTCCCCTGTTCAATCCCATGTGTTTAATATGGGAATTATATCTCCCAAAACACATCTTGCCATATTTTGTGGTTTTTGAAATGCCTGGCAACCTGAAAATGGGACCTATCAAACAAGTAGTAAAAAAGCAATGATATTATGAAATTGAGTCTTCAATTTGACCCACATAAACACAACCACCTTTGTTGAATTTAAAAATAACTTCTACTGCTTAGTTCTCTTTGTTTACTTTTCTGGTTGTTTTGCTTTAGGTTTTTTTGTTTGTTTTTTTCTTTTGGTGGAAATTTCAAATACTAATTACAAAATGGGAAAATAGTCTGAGTCAAATGGATGTAAATACTAA
This sequence comes from Grantiella picta, assembly GCA_013397955.1. NCBI lineage: Eukaryota > Metazoa > Chordata > Aves > Passeriformes > Meliphagidae > Grantiella > Grantiella picta. The sequence goes on from VZRM01004033.1 coordinate 277,543, forward strand.
AATATTTAAAAACAGAATTGGAGCAGATTTGTACTTCTTATTTTAACATCTTCAGATCAGCTTCTGGACTGATCTTCATTTTACACAACCCAGCCACAGACAGCAAGTTTATATATAATGAAGTACTTCTACTAAAAACATTGCTTAAATACAGTGGAGGAGAATAAGTACACAATACTTTCTGGGCATTTTTGAACATTAAAATAGGCAATACTGAGGTTCAGCTTATTCAGTGTCAATGGAAACAAACTAACCTTATAGTCACAAAAAAACCCATTTTGAAAGTATAAGATACCCAGTTAAAATTATTTTTAGTGAAGTAGCTCCCTAAAATTATTAAGTAACATTTGGAAAAGTGAATACTGTGGGTTTTTGTTTTGAGAAGTGATTTTTAAGGCATACCTGTACAGAAATTTAGGCATTTAGAGGCACAGAGCACATAGCAACCCTAAGCAATTTAAGAGATTATACTGGTCATCACAAAGGCTGGCTTGGGTGTTGATGTTCATACTGATGGGAATTGAAGCAACTTGTTATTGTTGATTCAGTGAGAATCAGCTGTGTAAGTGCTGTAGCCTTCACTCCCTGAGCAGCATCTTTAGCAATTCAAGCACTTCTTTAACTCCAAGACCTCTCTAAAAATAAGCCTGGAGACCTTGACTCACGGGCAGGATCACACATCTCAGTGGGTGGCAGGATGCAGCCCAGATGCACACAACTACATACACATTACGCTTGATGGGGTTGTGCTGCTTCTGAAAACAGCTCCAGATCTGCAGTGTTTTATAGTTATAAGTTAAAACACAATCAGCATAAACTGTGTTGATTAACTGTCTGCAACTTAAATGCAGTGTTCAATGTAGATTATCCCTGCTTGTGAATCAGCCTCCTGAGGCCTTTAAATTATTTAAGGATCTTTTGGAAAAGATAGAAGTTAATTGTGGATTTTCTTTATCACTTTCAATTAACAAATTAAAAAGTCTTAACTGGAACAGTTTCTTATACTTTCTGTTTAATCCTGACTGAAGAGTTCTCTTCAAGTAAATGATCCAGTCATATAACTGTTAGTGTTAATGAAAGAAAAATGATGTTGCCTTTCAATCTCAGCTCTCATGCTATTTTGCATGCATGAATGTCTGACCCTAATAACCACAAACATTCCTATAAAGTCACAGCTATGCTTTCATTTTTTTAATGAGGAGTTTTCTATTTTGGACATAATTAATTAAAATTGCTAGGAAGATGCAACTTTTAAAAACTCAGAGATACGCTTGCAGGAAAATCTTAACCTGTAAAGGCATAAAACCTCTACAGTTCAAGTGTTTAATTATGTAAAGTTACAGCAGCCTTTCAGGTTAAGATTGGGTGCCTCAGGTTAGAGCTGCTGGGCTTTATTTGCAGTTGTGCTGCTGACTAATTCCCTTTAGTTGAACAAGTCGTTTAATTCTATTTGCTTTGCTTTGTCAGTAAAACAATCTTCTCAGTTATATTAAGAACAATAACTACTGTCATTAAACAGACTAGAATAAAATTTTAAAAGGAGAAAAATTAAGGTGTTTGTTCTGCTCTGTCATTTGGGAAATGTTTCGTAATTTTTTAATATGGCTTGATTTTCAGAGATAATGTGCTTTCTTGTGCTACAGATCTTCTTTTGTTCACAGTCTGCACCCATGAAAATTAGACTGTATATTCTTAGCTCATAAAATAGACAGAAATATTAACTCAGTTCAGTTAAGTAGCAGTATTTTCTTTACTATGTCTTTATAGAAGAAGAAAAAAAACCACTTCTCAGTAAGAAAACATCTTTAAATCACTAGTATTAAAGTTTTCCTGCTGTTATGATTACAAGCAGAGCTACAGAGAGACATCTGTGAACAAAGAAAGATGTCTCCTTGCTTTCCATGCCTATCAGCAAGTTCTGAATCTTAGTCTCTAAGTAAGTCACAGAAAATGTTCCCAAACTATTAAAAGTCAGCTTCTATGTGTTTTTTGGATTAATGTTGAGGACTGGAACCAGGAGACTAGACAACTATCAGACTATTTATTATGGGCATGTCTAAGGATTTTTGGGTAGGGCATTCAGTCACCAGGCATGGGAAGGCTGTGGAGGACCATGACCCTCCAGATTGGAGTTGTGCCTGATGTTTGCCCCAGAGGCTGCCGTTCACCACTAACACTGCCTACAGCACTTACTGGCTAAATACAAGGCAGGAGTGATGCTTCTGACCATCCCATGAAAATCCAGTCAGTTCCTAACAATTTCTCACAATCACTTTCTCATTTGAAGTGGTCATTTCTGTGAGATATGTTATTGTTTTCAGTAGATGTAAGCACACTCTGGAACGACTTGTTCTGCTTTCTGAAAATCACCTTGAAACAGTCCTTCCAAGATGATAGAGCACTAAAACTCCAAACACAAAGTCCAATTTTTTCTGAGTGTTGGGAGAAATTTAAAGCCATATATTGGTTCCCTATCTGGTTCAAGTATGTTCAGAATAAATGACAAGAATTTTTCAGGAAGTGTCACTCTGTAGAGGAGTGTTGCAGTAACAAGCTGATGGAGCCATTCACTAATTCAAACCTTGTCCACAATGACAATTATGACCTGATGACTGTCTAAAGGCCACTGTGAGAAATGGGGTTGTAGATTTCAGTTTCATTCCTGTGGACAAGTTTCCACATCATAAAAATCATCACTCCATCTGTCACAGTAATTGCTAGAGTCTTGGCTCATCAGAAAAACCAAGAATAAATTTAACCTGGAGAACAAATTACTCTTCTTACCTCATGAGAGAGTCCTTTAAGCTTAGAAATTAAATATTACTGTGGAGGTAGGGTAAATAAAACTATCCTGTGGCTCCCTATGCTGTGCCTGTTGGGAGAAGAATAGTTTCCAGGGTTGTGACTGCACAGAGGGCAAGAAAGCTTTCTGATTAGAGCAAAGAGCTGGGAACAGAGAAATTTGCCTGTGCCACTGACAGGTTGTATGACCTTGGAAAATTAAAACTTTCTTTCAATTTTGCCCAGTTGTGAAATAGGTGACACATGTCTACAGAGACCGCCAGCAGCCCTAGGAGTTAAAAGATATTTCCAGCAGGTGGAGATATGCAAAGTTTTCTGCACTGCATAGAAAAAGAGTGGTCATTAGTATTAAACAGAGTGAAGGAAGGCATCGTAGAAAGCAGGTGGGACCTCTCATTACAGCAATGTAGATTGTTTGGGAAATGCGAGAGAATTATAATAGCAATAATGAACCTTTGCTGAGACCTGCACTGTCCTGTTTTGCACTTATCCCAGTGGAATAATGGAGTGCTGACCCAGGCCCCCAAATTGTTTTGTATTGACTTACCACCATTTCTTTTTGTTGCTATAAGCTCTGTATGTAGATATTTTCAAATGTGTCCAGTTCTGTTCATTTTGTCAAGTCAAATAAGGTCTGACTTTAAAAAGGATATATCTTAAAAAATGTCCGTGATACAGAGATCAGGAGTCTGTGCTAGGCCAGTGATACTGCAAGGCTGTTTGAGGACACTGTTAAGGAAGGCATTGCAAGACTGAATGAGTTGTTTAAACTAGATTCTCCTCTATTGTAGTTGGTGATTTCACTTTACATCTTCTGTCCAAAAAGTATAAAATACTAATTAATGGAATAGCCAGAAACGGAAAAACACTGAGTTTAAAAAAACTCCAGATGTGATGGGATCCACATCCTGAGTCTACTCTAAAATTTCTACATAATTTTGTTTTTCTTTTCAATTTCTTTTCTTGCTGTCAGAACATACAAGTGCCTTTATGAGTCTATAAAAAGAATAATTATTTCCCATGGTAAAGGAAAAATTGATTTCAGTAACCAAAGGTTAAACCAGCAAGGTCACATTTTTCTGCCCTTTCTTTGTTTTTAAAAGGCCATGCAACCATCATCTAGAAAAATGTGATGAAACTTACTGTTTACTTCTCATGTTACTGCAGAAATAGTTATTGATCAGTACTCTTTACATTTCCTGTTGCAAAAAAAAGCATTTGTTGCTCTTTGAAAATATTGACTATATAACTGGAACCATCTGCAGAGACTTCAGAGTGATACAAGTAATGAAAACCATAACACTCAAAACTTAAGGGTCATTTAAATTTGAGTTGGACTGAAAGTCTAAACATAACTTTGGGGAGCTGTGGTATATTGTTCCCTGATTCAGTCTGACAATACAAATACTATAAAGGAATTTATCAAAATAGGGAAAAGAGGAGAGAAGAAAACAAGAAATTGTGCAAAAATAAACTCCCCTTTACCTATATAATACATATATGTTCATGTGCTAGTTACTAAGTTCTTTTTAAATACCATCTCAATAAATACAATTTTTATTTTAGATTAAACTTTCATTTTGGTATGGAGAGGATTGCTGAACTTCATATTGATTTAAATCTATTTTTATGTAAATAACTCTATAAATATTTGTAATATTTAAGAGATGCAGAAGATAATATTTTTAAAAATTACTAAGTGATTCAGTAGCCCACAGCAAGAACATCACTGTCATAAAAATGAAAGATGGGCTTTCAGATAATCTCATGAGTCAAAATCCAACAGATTTCCAGTAAAACACAGATTTGAAAGTAACTAAATTACATTTAAAAAGTGAAATTTGAGCCAGGGAAATACAGAACAAAGGTCTATAGGTAACAATCTCCATTTAAATTCTGTTGTTTGGCATGTGTTTGCTTTGCAAACCATGAGAATTTTGCTTTGTGTCTCAGTTTGGTTGTTGAATTTTCCTTCTCTTCACATTTCAAACAGAAAGGAGCCTGAGCATATACTCACTAGAGCCCTTTACCAGCCCCCTTTAACTTCCTAATTAAAGCAATTTCACTCAAGTTCACTCATTCTCAGTATTTTCTCACTTTGCTGTTCGATGTGAGAAACAGTAACTCAGTCCTTCACAAAGAATACTTTAAACTATCATTGTGGGGTTTGCCTGGTTAGAGGTGCTATGTGTTTGGCCACCAAAATTAGCTTGTGATTACTTTAAAATTATTTGTTATGTTACTTTTTTATTTTGTTGTCTCAACTCCTAAGGATATAACCTAAAGCTAGATGTAAATATTACTTCAAATCTTTAAAATTACTGTTGTAGATTCCACTTCAGTTCAGAATATACATTCAGAGTTGGAAGGATAATTTATGTTATGCCAGCAGACTAGGGTTGTGCCTATTTTCAGTCAGTTCCTCTTCCAACTCCATAGCTTCTTTGACAAATTTGCACTGTAATTTTCACATTAGTTCAATATTTTAAAAGTATGTGTCTGTAGGAAATAACAAACCCGTACTATGCAGGAAGACAGAATTTTTTAAGAATATTGGCTCATTACTGGGGGCTGTCCAGACGTGTGCTGTACAGCTCTGAGTCTGTAGAGCTCACCTACCACTATTGTCTCAATACTTGCGTCCAAAATTTTCCCCAAATGTGATTTTAAAAAACAACACAACAAATGAAAACTATTCGGAATTTACTAATTATCAATGTCCCCAAAAGAGAGGGTACCTTTCTTACTACTACCTTGGGACGTGAACCAAAATCCTTGGGAGTTTGAAAATACTGAAACCTTGTTTTGGAACTGAAAAGGGGAAGAGGGAAGATTTAGAGTTAAAATTTTGGCAATGAAAGTTGCACAGTTACTGTACTTCAACATAGTTTCTTAATTGTATTAATTTGAGAAGTAGTATGGGGTGGGCAGGAGCAGGGAATGTAGGAAAGGGAGAACAGAAAGCATGGTTATTTATTACATGCAAGAGCAGGGGAAATGCAAAATCCTGAGCTTGAGCTTTGGTAGGAAAATTGAAAAGGCCAAGAAAAAAATTTCCCTTGATAAAACATAGGTACATAGGCAGAGATACTCAGTGCCAATTTTCAATAGCAGGACAAACTGACATAGGAGTTATTACAAACCATAGTCATAATAGGCTGCTGTATCAATATGAAGTTACTGGAAGCAGGTTTTCTTTTTGTTCTACCAAAAAAGAAAAGAAAAGGAAAAAAACCCAAAAAACCCACAAACAAACAAACAAAAACAACAAAAAAATCCAAACAAAAAACAAACAAACAAAAAACTCCTTGCATTAGGTATGCAGAAAGAGTTACAAGCTGTAAACATCCCTGAATTTTGTAAAGGTCTAGTTATGCAACTGACCTTTCTGGGTTGAACCTAAATTTAGCCAAGTTGTCATTGTAAATTTGTATGAAAAATTTGTTAATGTTTTGGGATTTAAAAGAATTAATTCTTTCAAAGGTTTTTATTTCATTTTTAAAGAACAGCACCAGAAGCAACTAACTTATCTGATTTTTTTTTAATAATGCTTATAGTGCATAAAACTACTACTGTAACTGCAGAAAAAGCAAGGTCAGTGAAAGCGACAAGATATTAAAATACATTTTTTAGCTGACAAAGGGAAGAGGAACTTTCAGTTTTACTTCCAAAGTTAAAATTTCAACATTGTTAAGGAAATACCGGAAGATAAACTTTACAGTCCCCAGAGAGATACATAGACAATGTCTTTTTCCAGAGTATTTCCATACTCCATGCAGAAAATGCATCGTTTCAGATAATTGGAGTTGTTTCCTTTATCTTTTAAGGGTCATTATAGTTCTTGCTTTTATGATGTTGAAATCCCTACACTTAAGAAATGTGAAGAAAGGAAAAGAGCACAATTCTGCAATATGAGCATGCTAGTGTGCATGGTCTAGCTCATCCCAAATTGCTGTTGATATGATTTTTACCTGACAAGCTCTAAATAGCAGTGACTGTATGTGTAAGTTTTCCTAAAAAGCAAGTTTTCCTAAAATATGTCCAGAAACCATCCCAATGTAAAGAGAAAGTGCATTAGCATGTTCACCTGAGCTTCACGGAAGCCCACATGGGAGAAGTGCACAGTAGGGTGGCCAAATATCACTCGCTAACTACTCCCTGGTAGTGCAGTGCCCCGTGCAGCCCCAGGCAAAACCAAAGCCCTGAGCTGGTTCCAGCCAAGGCAGGTTAGCTGATGAAGCAGTCTAACCTGCTGCCAATAAATGCCCACATGGATTAATAGCTGACTTGGGTACAATCAGCAGCATGTAGAGAGTTCAGCTACTGATCTGATGAAGGTTGCCTAAACTATAATCAGAACTCTGAGCCTATTCAAGGTACAGTGACTAAGTGTTGCAGGTAGGAGGACTTCTGTAGTATTGCTGGTATGAGTGTGGCTGTACAGGCTTGGTTGGAAACAGTAGTCACACAGGTTTGGTTAGGATACAAAATCATGTAATGCTGTCTTTGCACCATGCAGAAGAGAATTCAATTTTGACATTTCAGACTCAGCAGTACGAGTGAAAGTTGTTCATCTTTCATATCAAATCTTTACTAGAATCTTTATTATACTACTTCAGTTGAAGTGCATAAGAATTCTTGTGTTACAAAGACATCTGAAATCACTAATGAATTCATGAGTGTCATTGAAATCATAGGTGCTGCCTAGAATACTGAGGCTCAAATAACTGAAACTTGTCCTGGTTTGTATGTCCACAGCATTTAAAAAGGGAAATATGCAAAGAGACTAAATTTACTCCTAATGGAAACTTGAGTTTATTTTTCCTACTGGATTTTGCCTGGTTTCCCAGATACTTCTTGTAGTCATCACTCAACAGCTAGCATTCACATTGGTATGCCATGGATTACAGAAATGGGTCTTTCAGATAGGGTACTGAGATTGTTCTTTGGAACAAAATATCAAAGATTCAAACCATACTGACAATGATAAGAATACAGGAGTCATGTTCAACTGATTCCTTTTCCTTGGTTTTCCCATGTTTTTTTGTTTGTTACAATCTTGTATGATACCATAGTGATTAGAATTAATTGCAAGAAGAGTAGTTTTGTGTTTTGACAAAAGTGGGATTAGGAGCAGGTGTCTGCAAAGGAACATCAGTACAATACCAAGACTAAATCATGTCTCAGCAAAGACAGGAGAATAACATGACTTTGTTTGAGTTAAACCAAGAATAAATATGTCAACGTAATACTATAAGCAGTTTTCATGTCAAGGCTGACTGCCATACCACGACATCATGTTTTGTAGCATCAAACAACTATTTCTCAAAAAGCCTCAATCTATATGAATGTACTACTGTGTATCCTTCTCAAAGAATAGCACTGCATGGCAAATAAATTCCTAAATTATTGGAATAGTAAATCTTTTTGCTGTTGACTTAAATCAAGCAGCATGGACTGCTGTTTATCAATAAATTTTAAAACACAATACAGCAATATAAAGTTGTTGTTCTAAATAATCACTATATAATAAGAAAGGGGATTTTTATAAAAAATTATGTAAATATGCTCTTCAGTAACATAGAATATGCTGTGGTTTTTTCAGATTTGATTTCTTTAATTTCTTCCATGTTTTAATGTTTACATTTTCCAATGCTGCTATTCTTGCATTACAACTTTAAAATTAAAGAAATCAGTTTAATTAGTGCCAACTAACAGAAATGCAACATTGGTGCAGCTTAGAAAATGACAGGATTTCTTTAGCTCGCACACAGCTATCATCTTGTCTACCTGAATATTATTTCAATCACTGTAAGAGTCTGGACATCTCATTTATCTTTGTTTTCTTAGAGACGAGGAGATGGTAAATGGAGAGAGTAAAATGCTTTACGACGGTCCTAACAGCAATCCTCAGTGAGGCTGGGAAGTTTCACACTCACTTTCCAAAAGGAAAAGCAAACAATGAATACAAATCAAGAGTACCTTGTGCAGCTTCAAATTTTAGTAGTGTACATATGAATTTACATCAGTGTAATTCTCTTTTTGAGAATTTGACAGAGCTTCATTTGAGTTATGAAATCCATCAGTGGAAAAAGGTGGAAGCTACCATTTGATGTGGGAATGTTGATTTATTGACTGATTAAACAATATCCAGGAATTTGGTAGTGTTGTAAAGACCCTTTATATTTCTAACAAGAAAAGCAAAGTGAATTAAAATAGGTCCTAATAAATTCACTCTAAATTATATTAGCATTTCATCACTTAAGACTTAGACCTATCTCTATGTAGAGAATAAGATGAAGTGAGATGTGAGAAGATACTACATCGTATTTTCTTCTTTAAAATGTTGCCAGTTTTACTTCTATTCTCAGTTGGAGATGTGCATGTCTAAACATTTATTGTAAGAAACAGGTCTTGGTTGCCATCAGTGAAATACATAAATTGAAATAATTAATATTTTCCTGCACTAATTTACACAGACTGCATCCACATTTAAAGGGAAGAGTTTTTGTATGGGACTGATGTGTAGCAGTCTCTGATTTGTATACATAAGGATTCTGCAGATACAGTAGTTATCATAGGTTTAATTAAAAGATACAAGTTTAAATTCATTTAGATGCCTCAAAGGTGTAGGATGTATCCAGGCCTGTCTTTGGCCCAGAAGAAAGGAAAAGGAATGAAACTGTTCCGCTTCACTGGGGTACAAAAGAGCTCATTTTACATTCAGAAGTAATGAGTGACAGAAGCTTCTTTGGGTTTCTTGGTGTGTATTTACCCAACTCTATTTGGAGAATTCCACTAGTTAAAAAATATGATTATTTGAACAGGCATTTTCTATAACAGTAGACTTTCCTGGTAAGATGGAAGAGAGCTGTAACTTGGAATAAAGTAGTATATCAAAGAAATTCTAAGTACAAGAGTCTATTGCCATGGAATTTCCTGCCAATCTTGTGAACCCAAGATTGGAAAATATGGATGACCATCTAGTGCATGGGCTTATCCTCCATAATTTTTTTTTGTATTATCTAAGTAATCCATATTTCATACATGAAGTGTTCATTGATTTCAGGGTACTCATAGGTTTTCAGCAGAGCTGCTTTCTCCTCAAAAATAACACATAGAGAGCTGAAGCAAAACGCTGAAATGATAGCTCAGTTCATGTGCACAGGATAAACATTCTCACATTCCAAAATCGTTTCCTTGTGTGGCTGTTTCTTTTTGCAGCGCTAAAAAACAATGGAATTCTGGTTTTTGTGCTAGTTAAGGTTAGATGAGTTGCTGTTATAAATCCAGCTGTGGACATTTGTTTTGACTGATTGATGTTTCCCTGTCTGTCTGTTACTCAGGTGTTTCCTCTTAAGCAGCATAATTTTAAATCTCAGTGGACCCAGTGCAACTGGTTCTGGCCAAAACATTTGAGAACCAAAGTACAAAGGTACTTGCAGAAGGAAATAATTAGTTGGCAGCAGCAAAGACTTACTTCTAGATGAAACTCTTCATTTAAGAAATGAAATCTGAAAGTAGAAGCAGCATGGCAGTGTCTTTACACTAAAGTAACCTTGAAACAACCCAAGAGCCTTGGGTTTGCTGGCTGATTGATGAGAAGGTTGTAATTATAAGGAATGATCCCTAACCTATAAGAAATACTTGTAAACTTTAGCAGAAGAAACTCAGGCTTTTGTTTAGGACTTTTATTATTTTATCTTAGTGATGTTAAATAAGTCACCAGAAGGATCACAAATTGACTGTGTATCAGCTCAGTCATGTATACATGCTTGCTAATTTTTTAAACCTTCAAAAACCAGTTTCCAATGTTTTACTCAAATGATCTATCTATTAAGTTTGTAACTAAACAATAACCCTTAATGACTACCACAGGCATGGAGTAGAAATCTTCATAAATTCCTTTCACATTTCTCTCTTAATTAGTTAAATATCTCTTCAAAGATTGAATTTAACAACCATCTTTAAATAAATGGGGGTTTACATGAATATGCGTATTGACATAATGGAACATATAAATAAATAATATAGCTACCCCGTCATTCTCCTAATCCAGTCTAGGGCCTATAATCAAAGCCAGGCAAAATTATTACTGATGTGCTGAGATAATATTAGGGTGAGCTGCTCTGGGAGATGCTTATGCCTGACACTCCTACTGGGAGTAACCTCAGAATGAGAAAAATTAATACATTTTTGAATTTTTTTCATGTCTAGTTTTAGTGTATACTTCATCCTTAGACCCCATGGTGTAAGACACCCAATGCTTCCCATGAAATGCTGAATTTCCAAATTCAAAAATCGTGGTTCATAGCGACTAAATGAGAAGCAGAAAGCCTTAAACTGTTGAATTGCTTCACTATTCATCATTTATTTTGACAATACAGTCTTTATACTTCTGCATTTTCAGACTGCCATTCCCTGCTGTTTATCCGTATTCTGTTGGAATGTTGTTTATGTGCATTGTGGTATTTCTGCGTTTGCTTTTTTCTCTGTGTATTTTTCTAGGATTTTTGGTTTTGTGTTTGGTATAGCTGCACATGCACACTTGCATGCTGGGCTGCTTTGAATGACAGAGGAAGTGAGAATAAATAGCAGCTTATGTAGGATTACATTCTCACCTCTGCTCTGTTAAAAAATACATATTCAACCCATATTTCTAGCTTGCACAGAGATAATGTATATCCAGATAGGAGGGATAACATTATCAGAAGGTATCACACAGGTGCAGTAAACACAGTGTCAGGAGTAACTGCAATATGAAGTGTGCTTTTCCAATACATTTTAAATTGTAAATTAATGTTCCTTCTGTTGTGATAGTTTTATTTGTTTAAATGAGCCACTTCTGTGGAAGCTGAATGTACTCCTTTTCTGTAATTCATTGCAATGCAGACATGAAGGTTAGTAAGCACAAAGAAAATGAACTTGGTCTTATACAATATTAAACTTTAATCTCTCTAGGATTTTTTATTATGCAAATATAATACAGAATCTCATGACATATAGAAATATTTATTAATGGCATGATATGGTTTGGCATCAGACAGTTTTTCATTTTTGTTTTAAATCACTTTAATTTCCATTTTTTTTCTTAAATTAGTGAAATGTAGAGGAATGATGCTAGCATGGAACGAATTTTATGTGCTTGTTTTTCTTAAGATGGAGAGGGATAGAAACTTTGCAAATTAGTTTAATGGGTTATGTTATATTAGTCTGTCATTAGGCTTATTTATCTGTGATTTGCTTACTCTTTAAAAAAACAATCAGATGAAGTCCAAAATCCTATGAATTATTTTTGAAGTGTCATCTTCAGTGCAAAGCAAGTCAACCCTACCTTGAGAAGAAAAGGCAAAGCTAGGCACTTCTAGGCACCATATGCAGTATTGCAAGATTGGTGTCATCATTAGCATATTATCTCTGTCCATTTTGTTAATGACAAGATTCCTCTGACAGAATTCTGTGTTAACATCACAATTTACTTCTTTTTTTTGGATCCTGAAATGGAATTAGTAGCCTCTGATTCCTGAAGGGAGCTCTCAATGGTCTTATAAATGGTATTCCTAGCTTTAAATGAAACTTTTATAAACTATGGTGGGAAAGTACATGAAAATGTGAGGTCTTTCCAGATTTTTCAAGCATATAAGCAGGAGTCTGCTTACACTCCTGTTGAGTACACATCTCCCACAAAATTGTATTTTGACAAATATCCATTTCATCCAGTTCTACTGACAAGGTCATCTAAAAATTCTGGTCTTAACATTTTCTGAGTCTCAAGACTTGCTGTCTGTTAGCGTTGTTATGAACAATTTACTAGTTTACAGAGTTTCAGATTATAGATTACATGAGCTTTTCCTTTAGACGATAGGTGCAGTTTCCTTACTGGAAAACTTACCCAATAATTTGTTTTGTTCTCTTCCGCCTCCNCCCCATGCAACTGTTAAATATGTGTCTGTTGTGCAATTTAGTATTTTTGGATTGCAAATCTTATATGATTCTTCCTAGTGTGCCTATATGAATTTTCCTAAAACTGCTGAGCTACTCCTTGATCTCTATCAAAGTTTTGGTAAAGTTTCATAGAAGTGGACCCAATTTTCAAGTCCTTGCTAATGTCTTTTGACATTTGGTTAAACTGCAAAGCGATTTTGGTGCACAATCTGGTGTCATTACTTGCACAGAAGCCCAATAAGGTTTGTGTGCAATAATGTGTTTCATTATGAAAGCAGTGCACAGCTCTAGAAATCCATCAGAAGTGGGGTTTATGGGACAGTGGTGAGCGCTGGGTGTTGCAGCTGCCACAGAGCTGATGGAAACTGTGCTTTGTACTCCCTGTGAGAGACTACATGTATGCTTGGATTCTTGCTTTCCAGGGACACATCAATCACCATTACAGGCAAAGCAGGCTCGGCTTCATGAAATGAATTCAATTGAATTAGATTAGAGTAGTGAGAAATAAAACAAAATCTTTAAACACCTTCCCCCCACTTTTCTTTCTGGGCTCAGCTTCACTCCTGACTTCTCTGCCTCCTTTCCCTGAGCAACACAGGGTGACAGTGAATGGGGGTTGTGGTGAGTTCATTACACCTTGTGTCTGCAGCTGCTTCTTTCTCACACTCTTCCCTGCCTCCAAATTGGGGTCTCTCCCAATGGAAACAGTCCTCCATGAGCTTCTCTAACATATAGGTGCTTCCTAAGAACTGCTTCTGCAGTTCTTCATAAGCTGTTCCAAATGTGCATCCTTTCCATGAATTCCTTCCACAGGGTGCAGTCCTTCAGGAACAGGCTGCTTCAGCATGGGTCTCCTGTGGAGCCAGCAGACCTGGTCCAGTGTGGGTTTTACATGGAGTCACAGTCTAGTTCAGACATCCACTTTGGGGTCATCTAGGGGCTCCAAGGGCACAGCTGCCTCACCATGGGCTGCACCAGGGGCTGCAGGCTGTTCTTCTCACATGTTCTCATTCCTCTCCTTGGTTACAGTTTTTTGCCCTTTCTTAAATATGTTGTCCCAGAGGCACTACCCTTGTCACTGATGGGCTTGGCCTTGGTCAGCAGTAGGTCTGTCTTGGAGCCAGCTGGCATTGGCTCTGTTGGACATGTGGGAAGCTTCCAGCAGCTTCTCACAGAAGATGCTCCTGTAGTACCCCCTGCCTCCAAAACCTTGTCATGCAAACTCACTACATATACATAAAATGAGTGAGAAGCTGAATGACGTCTTCCAGCCATATGGAATGACTGGAAGAAGCCAATGACTCTTTCCAGTGCCACAAGCTTTGGCACTCTGCCTCTGAAGGGTTTCAACATGTTCAGATTATTCAGTGTCTCCAGACGGCCTTAACAGAAGTTTTTTTTTCTAAATTACATCTTTGTTTCTAATACATTAGAGAAGACCTGATTGATTAAGATGTTTTTCTGTACTGTAGCCTGTGTTTGCTTTGGGGATTTATTTTTACCTAGCAAAAATAGTAGTTGTGATTTTTTGTGTCACACAGAAATCAAACTGTCTCCAATTCTCTTACAACTTCTACAATTCATCGGAATGGTAATGCTTGGAAAGCACTAGTGCCATAGAGAATAAGAAATGATAAGAACAGGAAATGAGGGACAAAATTGAAGTGTAAAAAACCATTAGTGATGTGGAAGTGCATAAGCACCATGCCAAAGAGTGGGAAGGAGGACAACAGCTGCCTTTTCCATGAGAAACTGCAAACTCAGCACTGTGTTGGGCATGGCACCAGCTACCATGAGCTGTAGGTAGTTGGGAGGCCATGCAGAGTGTGTTGGGAAGTTTCCTGCAATTTCTAAACAAACATCTCCTATTTAAATTCATGAAAATAGCACTGCTGTAATTAAGAGACAAAAACAGTGTTATGGTTGTGGATCATTTCCATCCAATGCTGTTTAAGAAACTGAGAGTGTTGGATTTTCCTTCTTCTGCCATTATCCCTTTTTTTTCCTACACACCTGCATGTTTTCACTTGTAAATATTTTGCCATGTAAACCTCAGTCCTTAGCTGGTACAATTTTCAAACTAACTTCATCAGGGAGTATTTCGTCACAAATCCGGAGCTTTGTTATTCCTCATAATCATTGCAGTATCCTAAATAATAATTATAACAATAATAACAACAATAGTATTATAACTGAGGCTGGTAGGAAGACTTAACCTTACTTATTTTTAACAGTAATAGAATGTCTTGGAATCATGTGGAGATTTAGGCACCTCACTTCTAAAAACCCTAAAGTCTGTCGAAATTATGAGATGAAGATATGAACAAGGAACATGATCAGTTAGGATTGAATTCGTTTTTTTTAACAGTTTTCACTCGCTGTGTCTAATTTACTCAATGCAGAGTTTTTCACAATACTGTAGGTCTGTATTTACCCTACATGGGAACTTTACATGTGGAACTGCTTTAAAAATATATCCTCTCCACTCTGCTCCTTTAAACAGCATTCCTAATTACTTCTAAACTGCTTCTTCTGTTTTAAACACTATATCTCAAGCTGAAATAACAATTCCTCTCAAATAAGTAAGTTTTTTAGATTTTAAAAGGTTATCATTATCTCCTGCAATTACCTCAGCCATAAGGAAGTAGATTTGAAGTCAGTGGATGTTTCACCACTTTGAAGATAAGGTACCTGACTTAGGCACACTGCTAACGAAGGTGCATAATTAACTTTATTCCAGGAGCTGAAGCATTCCTCTGAATCACAGCTTCCCCTTGCCTTCTTCCTTATTGCGAAAGGATGCTAGTTTAGGGCTTCAATAACTCAAATGCTTAAAGTCACAGAATGTGGCTAACCACTTCTTTGTGACTACTGTTTGGGGAAGGGAGGCAGGGAGGGACAAAGACGTTAGCAACCTTGTTGACTTTAGTTGTGCAAGTGAAATTACTTAAGAGAACCTGAACAGAGATGTAGTGTGGCCCTTATTCTATGGACTTGTAGGCAGAGTAATAGCCTAATCCCTTATTTTGTTTCTTTGCTGTTCTCTACTGAGTAGGTATTTTGCCTATCAATGCTATTTGTACAATTTATGTACAGATGCCATTTAAAAAAATTAGTTATGTTGCTGAAATTCTCACTGCATGTGCCTATGCATGAAAACAGCTTTACACCTCATGTCTTGCTTTGTTACCTGAGAGTGATCTGACCATAGCAGGGTTGAATGTCCTATTCCAGAAGTTTCCTGTTTGCCTCTGATGAGAGACTGTCTGGTTAGTTTGACACTTCTAATATGGGTCAGTAACTGTCAGTACTGGATATTATCAAACCGTTTGTAGCTGAGATAAAATTAATGCCAAAAAAAAATCTCTGGTCTTCTAATTAATCCCACAGGAGTGCAAAAAACTCATTTAAGTTAGAAGGTTAGCTGTTGGCAGCATCAGAAAAAGCTGGTTTCACTTCACTGAGTTGAATTAAAACTCCACATTAATGGAATTAAAGCATGTTCCCTTTTTAAACTCTTACATCCATCAAATCAAAGGCTTAGAAGCTTTAGAAACAACTGCAGTGCTGCCTTCAATCCTTGACATAAGAAACAACATGCTGAGCGTACATCATAAAAACAAACAATATTAGCATTTCCTTCACTGGGCTCTGGTGGAATTTTTTCAATATTGTATTTATCACTCCTTTTTCTTTTATTGTGAATAACAAAGCATAACTCAGAGTTCTAGTTTGGGGTTTGGTGGTGTTATTGTTTGTCTTGGATATTTTTTCTGCAGAGAACATATTGATAGACAAATGGAGTTTGTATATTTTTCTTCTGTGTGGCAGTTTCAGAATTGGGAGCTGAAGAATGGCTGCTCCAAAGCCAGTGTTCAGGGAGGTCTCTACCCAGCCTGTGCTACGGCTGCTTTGCTGGTTCTTTATGAGTAGTTGCAAGGCAATTGATTTAGGAAGCAAATAACTTTTATGCTGTCAGTTTCGACTTGTCAAAATAAAGATACATGAGAACAAAAGGTTTCCTAAATCAGGCCTATAGCAAATAGAGGACAAGTGTTCTTTGCTGATAGAGGTTGAGGGTTGAGAGAGAGAATCTAATTACTTTTGTTGTAGTCTCTTTGTAAAGACAACGTGTCTTGGTTTTTTTCAAATAAAAGAGAAGAGGAAAATTTTAGGTTGTAATAACCTTATTTCTTCTCCTGTCAATGCAGTAGGCAGGCTTTGGGATGAACTGATTTGAGTGTCGTGCAGTCTGATCCCTTAATGGTGGTTTGTCTATATTTTTGCATTGTAGAAGTTTAAAACAAAATAAATATTTCCCTAACATGATTGTTTCATCCCAGATAGCAGTTTCACTGGCATATTGTGTATTGGTGAAAGTGACATTTGGAAGGGGAAGGTTCATGTGCTCCCTATGGGGAAAGAAGGGTTTATGATGCTGCCTTCAGTTTCAGCATCACCCACACAGCAAAAGTGCCTTCAGAGCATTATTGTTCTAGAACAGAATTAAAACTAAGGATACTGGCTACTTACCTTATTGTTTCTATAATACTGATATTATATTTTCACAATAAATGTTTTAAAAAATATGTCGACACCAGGCCTATTTCAAGTATTTAATTAAGTCATGAAATGGTTCGCCCTGTCTATGAAATAACTTTAAAACAAACAGCAAATTAAAGGCATTAAAAAGAGAGGTTAGATTCTATGCTCCCAGTTTTGTTCCTTATTATTAATTTCTAATCTCATTCTTTGTTCCTTCACTGTTATGAATTTTCTTACAAGAATAGTATATTCCTCTTGTCTCAATAAACTAAAATAAAATGAAATTAAGTTAAAACTGGTCTTTTACAGGATGTAATATTCTTTTCCTCAGGGAAAATCCATCTTGTGTAGTACTGGGCAGTATATCAAAATGTTGTTACTTTATATTATTAAAACAAGTAGGAGGTTCATTCTGTATCATTTCAGAGAAATGGTGGCATTTTTACAAGCCTAAATGTCAGACTTTGAATGCTTTGATCTGTCAGTGTAAAACTATGCCACTTACAAATCTCAACAGGGATGTAAGTGCATTTGTTTAGGCATTCATCAGAGAAAATGTTGGTAGCAGTAACTCAAAAGCTTTATTTTCTTTTGTGCTACAAAAGACATGAAAAATGCACAAGTGTATTAAGCATGTGATGGAAGGAACTTCTTTCTGCTGGTTCTGTCAGTTTGATAGAATTCACCAGGAGGTTATCTTTGCAATAAGTCAGTTAGGAATCATATCAGAATACCATTTCTGTCTCCAACAGCTACTTGTGTCAAGCAATGATTAGACTGCATTTTAGATTTTTAGGTGTCATTATATTCATGATGATACCTTAGAAAGCATGAGCTTACATCGAGCATCAAACTTGATTTTCATAATTATGTACAAAAAAATGAGTTTTCATATCACCAGTTCTGAGCTACTTTCATGAAAGAAGATGAGAGCTCATTTGAATGCTGTGTCACAAATCCCTGGGATTGGAAAAGATTTTCTAATAGGTGGAATATTGCAGATAGCTGAGCCCCTCACTTGGCAGGAGTGGGGTGTAAAGTTCCTTGTACATGGAGACATAATGTGAACTTTTAACCAATATTCCTATAATTTCTGCAATGTTTGTCCAACTCAACTATTCTGGTCACACTATCATCCCAGAAACATACGATACTCCTTAATAAGTTCTTCCTAGAAGGGAAATATACTTTTCCAAAAACCTTCTGAAACCTTTCCCAGTGAGGATGAGCACTTTACTAATGTGAAACAAGAGCACAATTGTCACAATAGAAAATACCAGGAGGCAGCAGAACTTTTGTCTGTCCAGTGGCATGTGTAACAACTCTATGGGCTACACACAAAGAAAAAGACATATTTTCTGTCAGACAGACAGTATTGACTATGCTACAGGATGAAATCCATGTAAAATAGATGTGTTGCTCTCAAATGTCAAATGAAGAGGCTTCTGTTGAAAATAGGATGTGCTTCTTCTGAACAAGCAGCTTGAGACGTATACAAAGCTTGCAAGCAAGACAAAGTCTTCAGTTATTAGAATCAGTGATATAAAACTGACATAAAGATTTATTTTTATTGTGTACTTCACATTATTTATACTGGGCCTCACTATGTGCTGTAGTCATTTAATCAGAAGATACCCCCAAATGCTTCTGCTTTTTAATATTTTATTTAAACAGGTTGTCTTGGATAAGGAGTACAATTTATTATCAGAAAACTGCCTTTGACTGATGCTCTGTTGTTATCCATTTGTATTTACAATACTATTATACCATCGTACAATACTGAAGTTAACAAATACTGTGTAGTTTCAACGTAATAATTATTATTCATGTTTCTTAGTCATGTCAATAGACCCATGAGAAGCCATTAGTCCTCAGGGTTTTCAATCAGAAAGCTTTTTCTTTCAGAGAGTCTGTGTTTTGCTCAGAAAAATATCATGTTTGTTCCTGAATGTGACCTAGATTAATAAAAATCCATGGGGAAAGATTCAAGCTACTTAAAATGTTACAGAACTTCAACTAGTGTTGAAGTTACATCAGTGTGCAAATTCCAAGCAGTGCATGTCCTCTTTTACTGAGAATTAGATTGATTACATTATCATTTGCTGTTTTACCTTTTCTTCTGAAATTAAATTCGCATTTTATGTTTAGTATATTTAGTGGAATAATTAGCATTTAAGTTATTTTAAATTACTAAACTCTGTGTGTGAATATATATATTAAAATTAATAAGAAAGATAAGAATAAGATTATTCTCTTAATTTTCTGCTCTTAATGAGAAATGAAAGCTAAATTTAAACAAGACAGATTGTATAATTAAGCCCTTTTGAACAGATGAGCATCACTGAAAGTCAAAATGCTTTAGGCACGTGTAAAACAATCTGATTGTTGTATCTATTTTGACATTAGCTAAACTGCTAGAGTCAATAAGAGCTACAGAAACTTCTATTTCTTTAACAAATGCTTTTCTTTATTCTTCCTTGGCCATACAGTCATTCCCAGCACAGCACTGCAACGCGTCCACCCACAGTGAGCTTGCAGAGGACCATTTCTGTGGAAGGGTAAGATGATTCTCTGTTGAAGCTGCTCTAGAGGTGCCACATACCACTGAAGTACCCACATACACAGAGCTATTAGCCAGGTGTGGGTTTGCTCACCACAGTCTTTAGGTCTGTGAGATGAAGCAAGGAAGTTTCAAATTAGTGCTGATCCTTTCTTGGTACATAGGCTGAAAGGCTTGGTTTTTGTGGAGATGAGAATATCTATCATGGACATATATTGGATGCAATTTCTTCGATTCATCTCACTTGGCTAGTGTTAATATTTATTTGTGTTAGCTGTAAAAGGATTGCCACTAATCATGGAAATTCCCAGTGAAGTCTTACTCTGTTTTCTGAATGCATGCATGAATTCTTTTTGACAAGCCAATGTCCAAAACTAAGGATGAAGAAGTACTGATAGAGAATATTAAACCTGTGCCAGTGAATATCTGTGTGTATTAATGTGTTAACAGTAGAACATAGCTCTGGGTACATAGCTGACTCAGTTTTAACTAAAATAATCAGATAAAATGTGAATAATTCACAACTACAATTAATATGCTTGCATCTTTACAATATTAGAAAGGCTAATATTTAACACAGGAAGACAGAGGGTTTTTTTTTTTTGCCCTGACTGACACATTTTTTTAAAAAGTCAATTTTTTTCTCCCCTCCCATAGAAATGTGGAACATCATAGGCATGGGTAATAATTTGTCATTGGCTGCTCCCAGGTCATATTTCAAAGCTTTTCTTTCTTGTGATAAAAGTGAGGCTATGAAGTTCCTACAGAGGAAAGATGTCATCTTCTTGTCTTTGAGTTTCGGTTGCAGCTGTACTGTGGTGCAGTCAGAAAATAAAGTCATCAATGTGAAATAATCCTGTCCTAAGTGAAGCCTGAAATGGTTTTCTCACAACTCTCAATTTTTAATTTCTTATCTAGATCTGTGATTTAAAAAAATGATTATTTAAAATATGTAAAACAGCTATGGTAATTATTCATTGAAAATTAGATTGAATAATGAAATTATTCCAGAAAGGTGCATGTGGCTCAAGGGCTATCATCTGGATGGTATTTCTATAAATTAAGCTTTCATTATCATCCAGCCATCTTGCTCAAAATAGGGCCAATTCTAAGGTAGATCAGGTTGCTCAGGGTCTTGTCCAGTGAAGCTGTGACTATCAAAAATGTGGAGATTGTACAAATTCCAGACAAATAGTCTCAGTGCTTAAACATTGTCCTTTGGAGTTCTTTTCTTTATCTCTCTCTCTAATCCAAAGACAGATTCATAATAAATTCCCCTGATTCTTCTTCAGATCATCTCATGAATAAATTAATGTTTGAAATAAAACTGAGTTTCAAGAACAATTTTGGTGGTGAAAAAGAGTAGGTAACAAAAGAAAAAAGTAATTTGTTCATTTGAGATTTAAGGAAGGAAATTCTGTTATGATGTCTGATTTGGTTTACTGGAACAATTCAGGAGTCATTCTGAAGCTTTAAACTCCTACTGAAATTTGGAAACCAATCTGTCTAAATGAATTTTTAGATAAATTGGAAAATCTGTAGTGGCCACACAGACAACTTGCATATATTGAGTGTGAATCATTAGAGTGCAGAAAATCTCCAACGGATGCCACAGGTCTCCTGTTGTTCAGGAGGTAGAAGAACATCGGCTTGTAATTATTACTAATCAACTTACACTGCATCATATTTCATTTCACACAGGAGAGTGGGATTGTTAGCCATTTCCACTGCTGAGCAGAAATGAGTAATCAGCTCAGCCCTAAATATTTCATTATGTTAAAGCTCGATTTATTCTGATGTTTTTGTGGATTCCATGCTGCTAAGTATGTTTACAGCTAATAGAATTTGAGGTCAAAATAAAGTTATTTTTCTCTTTTAGGAACTGTGTTCCTATCAGAAGAATCCTGTATTTAGGAGAATCACTATATTGCTTTTGAGATGCACTTTGTAAACAGCTGCTTTACCTGCAAGGCATTTCTGGCACATGCTGACATTTGTACCCTGTGTGCTGCTCTGTCTGACTGACTGTGGAGTCACTGAAGTGATATAATTACTGGGTCCTGTGAATGAGAAATTAAATTTGAGAGGGTTAAAGAAATACAGGGGGAATTGCATTTTCTGGCATTTAGTCCTTTCCACCCTGTTGAATATGTGATAATTGAGCTGGCCAGAATAGATTTTTAAAAAACTTGAGTTTTGAAATAGGTAATGGATGAATACATAAAACAATTAATTTTTTTATTAGAGAGGGCTTTTGTGGACTTCATGTCTAGCAACAAAATGAGTAGCCAGGTGGAAAAAATAAAAACGTCTTTAAAGGTTATTTTTCCTTTATATTCAAGCCATATATTCTTCACAGTGTAGTAACTGCATGTGAGGTGTACAGATTTCTTATGTGTATAAAGGCATGAACTTCAGAGGTGTTTGAGGTAATCCTTAGCAAATTCCCTAATGCTTTATTTGCATGGTTTAAAAAACAAGAAAACTCTAATGTTTGGATTTGAAAATATTGTCGTTCTGAGTTTTTTTTAGTTCTTTTAATGAATAATCTTAGATGTGATTGTTCAAAATTGGAAAAACATTGGTTGAAAACAAAACCTTGGGGTTTTTTGAAATCCTGCAGTACTAATGCACAAATTTTTAATGTTACTGATGTCTGACCACTATTCTCTCTGCTTTTGGCATCCACACTAAACTGAATTTTGTGTGCTACCAGCCAACTCTTAGAAACTGGGATTTCAACTAATTTGATTGACTCTTTTGATAGAAATATTATACCTGTTTATCATTATTACTGAGTATTTGAAATATAGGTATATAATAAACATATAAACAGCATTTGAACCATGACTAAGGGTAAGAATTTTTATTCTGAATCGGACAGATATTACAGACTGCTTTGTGTTTCAAAAGTGTCTTCTATAAAGTAATTTCAGATGCTTGCTACTAGCAGCCTGTGTATTGATATTTTGAAACATGGCTTAGAGGCACTGCTATTTTTAGGTGTTCTATGAAGCTTTGAATACTTCCTGTCTCCTGATAGTGCAATTCTGTTGCCTCTCACCAGTTCCACCTCATCCAGCTTTGTTTACAAACTGTAAAGCTGGAGCATTCATGGTAAATAGAGCTATTGAATGCTGTAAGTAATAGTTTTTAGAACAGTGGTTTCAATATGGAACCAAAAGTTTTTAAAAGCTGGATGCAAAGCAAACCTTTCGCGTATGGAGTTGCTTGTGCTGGGTGTAGTAGGTGGAACAGAGATGCAGTTTTCAGGATTTTTTTTTATTATTAGCATATAAATAAAACACCTTCTGCAACAGGGAAGAGAGACGAGCGATTGTGAGACAAAGGATAAATGAACAAGCAGACAGGAATAATCATATTCCTTATAGAGCTAAAGAGTGTATTAGCTGTCCCACATCATCACTCTAGAAATCAATGAGATTTCTCAAACCCAGGAGACAGACTCCTGTGCATTTAAAGTAAATGTCAGGTGTCATGATAAAAATGCAAACCGGTTTTTCAAATAAGAAAGATTATTCCTGTGTGCCAATTCCATCTTGCTATCTGCAAGCAGAATACTTTGCCTGGTGTTCAGGCTTTAATTTTTTTACAAAATATAAAATGAAAGATTGCTCAAGTCCAGGGGTCTTCCTACAGCATCAGCCACGTTGAAGCCTGACTCTTGGTAGGTTCCCTTGTATTAAATATACTTGGAAGTTTTTGATAAGTTGTGCATGGTGTTTGCAGAATAAATGCATTAAAATTTTAGTCAGTACTAAAATTAGAATAAACCATTGCTTCTGTATATTCAATGAACAAGAGATGGCAAGGAATCCATAATCAAATAAACAGACAAAATACTTGTTTCAAGCAGACAGGGTAACTCTAGTAGGCCAAGTGATACTTTGCTATGTGATCTGATAAATGAACACCTTTTTGAAGGCTGAATGTTTAGTTGTTAGACCAATATTTGTTAAAATGAAATAATAAGTAACTAATTAATTACAGGTACTAATAATGAACACTCTGCACAAAGCCAAAACATTGTGTCAGTTCATGAAGGCAGAGTTACCACCTCTGGACTGTGACAGTCAATGTGACAGCAGTAGATAAGAGGAAGGCTTCCTTATTTTTGTTATTTTCAATCATAATTGAAAGTACGATAATACTAATTAAAGTCACTATCAGGTATCACACCTCACAGGCTCAGGTGTAACACTGATGTGTGCAGGCGTTCTGGGGTGGTGAAGGACTGGGAACTGGAGAAAGGAAGGTCTCTCAGCTCCCTACCACTGCCAGGTCATGGTGCTTTGAAAACTTCAACAAAGGCAGATGAGAGGGAGGGGTGGGGAGGAAAGCAAGCAGTGGAGCTATTTCACATCAGAATGGAAAGATTTTGCCAAGCCTAAGAGGGGAATAACAACTCAGTAAAAGCCGAGATGCAACAGAAGTGATATCGCAATAAAACAATAGATGAGAGCAGTACAGACAGATTTTTTTTCTTTTTGTTCAAGAGAAGGGACCTTGATGCCTTAGATTTGGGGTGATGTGCTTCACAGTATCACAGAATGGCGTGGGTTGGAAGGGACTTTAAAGATCATCTGGTTCCAACGCCCCTGCCATGGACAGGGACACCTCCCACTAGAGCAGGGTGCTCAAATGCCCATTCAGCCCAGCCTTGGACACTTCTAGGGATGGGGCAGCCACAGCTTCTCTGGGCAACCTGTGCCAGTGCCTCACCACCCTTACAGTAAAACTTTTCTTCCAAATATTTAATCTAAATCCACCCTGCTTCAATTTAAAGCCATTTCCCCTTGTCCATTCCCTGCACGCTCTTCTCCCTGATATACTAATGTGTGACTTTACCCAACTAATACAATTTCTTGAGACTTCAACTTTCCCTCCTGCTATCTGCTGCTTCAGGTAGCTAGAATGGGTTTTGTTGCATTACATAAGTGTAAAAAGGTTGTAGGGCCTTACTTGGGTATTGATGCTACCCAAATGCAAGCAATAAGATAAATATTCTTCTGGGCTTTCTGTGACATGTGTTACTGTAACACCAAACCAACATAAGGATGAATTTATGTATGTCTTTGAATCCTTGGTGATGCAAACAGCAATTTTTTTCTTTTTTTTTTTTTGGGGGGGGGGGGGGGGGCAAAAATGCCAAAATAACAAAAATAACCAAAAAAAAAAAAGCCAAAAACCAAAAAAACAGCAGCCAAATCAAGATCAAAGGCATATTTCTAAGCCTCTGCAGATTTGGGATACCTCATTTACTATATAAAACTGAAGAAGTCTCTGGGGTCTGATGTTTGAAAGCACCCAATGTTGCTTAATATTTCTGTAGGTGTTTCAAAAAGCACAAAACTGTGTCAGCCCTCCAATTTTATAGATGGTACAAAAGAAACTGAAAGACAGAGTTGTGTCAATGTGAGATGAATACTGAAACTGACTCTATTCTTTAATGTTGCCAGCAGCACAAAATAATCAATTTAATCATGGATTTTCTTTCAGTTAATTATTATAAGAATTACTTGTTTTTAGGAAGCTCTTCCCCATCAGTTATCAGTCCAGTTTTAATCTCTTAAATTAGATCTATAATTACTATGGATTCCAATCTGTAGAACAATGATAAGAATAGTCACATTTTTTGTCTTGTCATTTTCTGTTTGTTAAAAGTAAACTGATCAAACCAAACATTCAGTACAAATGTGGTAAATAAAAAGCACTTGCTGTTTTCAAGATAATGAACAAATTAAACATGCATCAACCAAAAAAAATCTGTTAAGGAGAGAAATACTGCACTTTGATTTATTTTAGGTAATTGCATTTTTGTGATGGAAGACATTTTCTTAAGTGCTGTCATTTTACCTGCTCTGGTTTGTTACTGCTTATTTGATTCAAGTATTAATTTAGTAATCCTTTGCTCTTACATCAGACCTGCAATTTATTATAAGTCATTTACAGAATCTGTTTTGATCCATTCCCTAAAGCAAGTAACCAAGTCCATCCAAATTGATTCTGCCATTGATTTCTCAGCCTGTAAATTTGTGTGGATTGCAGCACTTTATTTGCTCCTTTACTCCTGGCTCTATTAATGTAAATCTTCCTTCCTTCTTTCCCTACCTTTTTATTTCCTTCCCTGTTCTCCTTTACAGATGCAATGTCTCCATTTATCCTGATCGCTCTCCTTTTCTCTCTTCTTTCTTTTTTTTCCCTTCTCTTCCCCCCCCCCTTTTGCTGCCTTCTGTCAGTCCAGGAATGTTTTCATCTCACACTCCCTTCTAATTTCTGCTTGATTTCCCCTGCTGCTCTTCTCTGTTTGTATTTGGTACAGAGCTGCAGGAGGGTATAAAACATGCACACACTGAATTAAAGTGCTAGTACGCTTTGTTAGCACCTACAAACTTACCTTCAGCCATATTTATCACAGAAGAAATTGTAAATGGGATAAGTAGTTAAAGCTGAAGGCAGAAACATACATTTCAGAAACACTGCCTGTCAGACTGTTCCTTTTTCTAAGGTAGCTACAGAGTGCCATCTATTGTCTCTAAATAAAACATTATCATAGAATATCCTGAGTTGGAAGGGACCCACAAGGATCACTCAGTCCGACTCTTAGCCCTGCACAGGACACCCCCAAAAGTCACACCGTGTGATTTGTCCAAATGCTCCTTGAACTCTGTCCAGCTTGGTGCTGTAATCACTTCCCTGGGGAGCTGTTCCAGTGCCCAACCACCCCCATTTCAAAATAAGTTAGTTGCCCTGAAATTACTGCTGCCTTAGTTGCTGTTTCCCGCAGAAAACTACACATTCTAACTTGAGTCTGCAAGAAAGCATCGTTCACATTTGAGTTATTTCTCTTTCACTTCTTAACTCTCCCATTCTCATGTCTTCTTTAAGTGTTTGATTCCATTATCCCCTGTACAGCATTTACCTGCATTTTGTCTTGGGTTCTCTCATGTGTACTGGCACTGCATTCATAAAGATTTTTAACAGATGCAAAGGAATTCTTCCTAATGTTCCTTCCCACATATTCAAGAAAAATTGGAACACCTGTTTTTAGGCCTCCTTAAATATCATATTAAGGGTGATAAAATATTCTCATCTTCAGCCTTATCAAAACTAAGCTTTTCATTTAGTGTTGATAAAACATTGGCAGGCAACTACTTTCTGCATCACTCTTAGAAGATCACCTGTGAAGTGGCTGGTATTGTAGTTTGTTTGCTTAAGCAATATTTTTCCTACTTTGAGTTAATAAATTTTATATCAACTTTTTTACCATCTTAAGTAATTTTTTTCATAGTCATTTTAAGTATGCTACACAAGTGTGAACAATGACGTATTTTTTAAAACTTAATTATTATATTAAGGTGAATTGGCATATACATTCTACTTCCTATAGCTTTTGCAGTCAGTTATGGCTAAAGGTTATTTTATAATGGTGACAACAACACTTATGTGTTCTTGAGTCCACCTTTCAGATTCTGCAGGATAGTCAGATATGAAAGAAATATGAAGACACATTATGGATGGTCAGCCTCTATACAGCCTAATTTGAGTCATGACCAAAATGACCTCATTAGGCAGAAGAGCAGGGCAGAAACCCATTGCATTCTAATCACACCTTCTGACATTTCCCTGTTATTGTCTGAACTTCCTCTGAACATAATCATCCAAGAGCAGAATGTGAATTTTGCTGTCAAAAGGCCAAAATTATAAAACAGCACTGGCAGCATTTTAGGCATAAATCTGCTGACTTGATCAGAGACAGGGATTAATAACTGGGCCAACATTTTGTTGAGCTGCACAGCTTACTATTCAGTAGATACCCAGTTGTATTGACCTAGTTTTGCCCATGGCACTGACTTTCAACTACTCATCCAAGCTGCCTGTCATATGTGAAAATACTTATTTTTATTTTGAACAAGATCTCTTCTGATTTCTCACCAGCAGAGCATGCAGTTATATTGGTTTGACTTCGCTGCCTCTTTTTCCTCAATATTTCTCTGGTAAATAATAAATGGCAGTTGCTCAACTCTTGCAAAGTATTTCTGATGTGTAGGACTCGAAGATGACAAGTGTCACCATATCATTTTGTGTATGAGGAAACTAAAGCTGGAAGAACAAATGAGTTGCCAAGAACACTCAGCAGTGCATGGGCTAAGCAGTGAAAAGAAACCATGCTTTCAGCTTACTGTCCTAGTTCTGCTCCAACCCCCAGGCCACACTTCTAATTAAAAACCTGTTTAGACTTCCTAAATCTGGATCACAGTATGTCTACTCTGCACATATTTAACAAGGTGTTAAAGGAGTTGCTGCAAGGCAAATCAACAGCAATGATGCAAAAGAAAAGAAACTCTGCCTTTATTTTCTGGTTTTTAAAAATACTTCAAAAATACACAAACTCAAGACAGCGTATCTTTTGCTCACAGCAGTATTTGTAACTGTTTCTTGACTTTACAATGTTAAAAAAGTTAAGAGATGAGGGACAATACGGAGTAGGACTTATACTTTGCTTTAGTCTTCTCTTTCAAAAATATTAAACTCTGGTTTCAGAAGGTTGAGATGTTATTTTAACATTATGATCGATTTGGATATTGGCACTGGGCAAAGATCAACAAATTCCTATGATTTCAGAAGTATCATGTCAAGATAAATTCTCCATGTATCCACAAGATTAAATTCAAATCAAATAAAGCATCCCTCATTTAATCACTTCTCTTCCATTTGTTTGTTCTTTAAAAACAAAATGGAAATGAAAAAGCCATTTGTGTGATGCAGAACTGCTATATGGTATGAAGGAAATATTCAATCTTTTATACAAGAAGCATTCTAGAGAATGTTGCTGTATATGGTGTGTGTTTGTGTTGCTGGCAACTTTTATTTGTAAAATTAGAGAATGAGTAGAGCATTCTATTTCTCTGAGAGGAATCACAGACACTTACATGGATGTATTTGGGAGTACTTACAGGGCTGGGCTTCAAATTTGTACATACTAATTTAACAGCATTTACACTTTTCTGAAAATTAAGTTGCTAGAGAGATTTGAGATGGGGTAAGTACCAATAAACATGGAATGTGTGATTGTGTGTCCAAGGGAGAGCCAGGGCTGAGGTCTCGTATGTAGGACTGGGACCAAGAATATTTGGGACCTTTTCTCGAGAATGCTACCTTGATTGCTTAGGAAAGTTATCTATTTTTGGAAATAAGTTTTCCCTTCAGTAAAATGCATGTTATGTTTACATCCTCTGGGGCATATTTTCAATTTACAGATGAAAAGAGCTGTGTGAGCTATATCTGCTATTATTTATTGATATGTATCATAGTTGATAATTTTTTTAATGAGTGGGGCAAAAGCAGGTACCCCTTGGGCTGGTTCAGTGATAAAACTGTAGTGTGACTTAATAAATGCAAGATCCTGATAATGTCAAACCAGAGTTTTTAATGAGATTCTGCTGTATTAGCTTGATCATATAAATGTTATTTGTTCCAAATCTGTCAGGATCAAAAACACAACTGCCATTGCTTTGCCTGGAATTACAAGTTTTTTTCTTTGTTTATCCGTTGCAAAAGGAAGACTAGAACTTAAAATAAAAAGATACCATATAAAGATCAATTCTACCCATATATATAGTATTGCTATAAATTAATTATTAAATATATTCAGTTTTTCCTTGTAATGATTTTGTCACTTTACATAGTGAAGATGAGTCCAATGGGCTGAAATTAATAGAGATGTTTGGATTCAACCATGAGGAAAACAAAATACTGCTGGTTGGTTCCTACCTTATCTGTTCACCAGTTAACAGATTTATATCATTTGTTAAATAGTTTCTTTAGACAATAACATGCCATTGTGTCTTAGGCAAAATACAGTACGCTTAAGATGCTATGAAAAATACCTACACAGTAAGGACTTTGAGTGGATGAACATTATCATTTTGTTTCTATACAGAGAGCCTCGAAAAATCATCCTGCACAAGGGCTCCACAGGACTTGGTTTCAACATTGTGGGAGGTGAAGACGGCGAAGGCATTTTCGTGTCTTTCATCCTCGCAGGTGGGCCAGCGGATCTCAGTGGAGAACTGCAGCGAGGAGATCAAATCTTATCTGTAAGTGTTCCTGTTGGGCTCTCCTGACCAGCTGCTTCATCTTGTTCTTTGTCTGTACTGCAGGGGACACTCAGAGAAGTCTTTCTCATTTCTATCTTGTGAAATCCGAGCTACAAACAGCCTATCCCTGAATATTTTGGTTATTTTGCCCTTGGGTTTTAGAGAATTTGTTACTTGCATTTAGCTGGGAATTAGACTTTTTGCTGTTTAATGCTACCTACACTTGTGTGGCACTGCAGGGGGGACCTAAGCACAGTGCAGACCTAAGCATCCCACAGTTTGGCCCATCATCTGGTTCCATTTTTCCCAAAACACACTACTGGGTCCAGGGGTATTTCTCAGTTTCAGCTTTTCCTGGAGAAGAACAAGCAGTAGGATGAAATCATCTATACTGAGGCTGCCATCTAGTGTGCACTCAACTGCTTAGCAAATGGCTCAATACAACAAGGAGATTAATTAGGTGATGTTAATTATCTCTCTGTCTCTAATGAACTTGATGATCCCTCTGAAATTCTTTTCAAATTTAGGGGATAAAATGCTTTGTAGCCTGAGGTTGTATTTTGCATACTTAGACTCAAAAACATCTTTCTAATTTTTCTTTCACATATATATTGACATCACAGATTTAAAAACCAGAACATTTATGTTTTAGGCTCTGCCAAGCAATTGAACATCTGACTGAAACAAACTGAATATAAAGGATTTTGAATGATAATGAAAGCGTTGAAAATGTAGTTAAATATCCATTGACATTATTCACATTTCTTAAAGAAAAGAAAAAAAACAAAAAAAACCCAAGAGAAACTATTCCAAATTGATACAGCTGGGACTGTTTCATGTGAAGCACATCAATAGCCTTAAGACAAAGATCTGAAACACGGGAATTATTTATTCCAGACAAATGATAGACCTGTTAGGCTGCAGTATCACGTTGCCTCCCACTGTCATGCTTTCCATCCCTGTAAATCCTGTGTCTTTGGCTGTAATTTGGTTAGAGTTAAGGGTGGAAGATGGCTTCAGCCTGGGTGGTTTCTGATGCTGTTAAGCAGCACTTTACTGGTCAATGTTTAAATCCATAAGAAAGCTGGATATGGTTTTCCTACATTGCTAAGGATTGTCTTGGCCTGATCCATGAAAGGTGAATTTACCTTCCACCTGTCAAAAGTTTTGTAAAAAGTTGTATAGAGGTGGCTGGAGCCATTTTGAAATATATGGAAAATCTGATAAGTTATCACCAAAGCGAGGCAGTAACCTGACACTGCGAGGATCACAACAGTGTATTTTATCTACACCTGTTCCTTAAAAGCGCTGTAAGAAAAAATGAGAAAGAGCAAGTGAAGGGTGTTTAGGTGCTGTGGGAGTCAACACAGGCAAGCAGGCAGAGCAACCACAAGACCACATCTGAAATGCAAAGAGTAAATTTATTTTCTTACCTCGCTAACCTGAGGATCCCAAAGCAACAAGTGGGCAAGGACACAGGAGCAGGGACACAGGAGCAGGGACACAGGACCCACCAGGCTCAGTCCATCCTGAGGGGCAGCAGGGCTGCTGTTTGACCCATTTGTCAAGAGCACACACATGTGGAGTTTACCACCATGCTGTGGTCTCTGTGCTTTTTATGATTTCTGAGCTCTGATCTTCTCTCTCCCAAAACAGGAAGTTCAGGCATGTCTGTGAGAGTGCCTTCAAGTCCCTCAAAACACCTACGTTATCTCTATGCAGAAATTCTATTTCTCAAGGCAGACACAGGATAGGCAACAGTAGGCATCGTATGTGGGGTTTCCCACACTGATATTCTCCAGGACTTGGCATTCCCACCTGCAAAGTCTTTGGGATCGACCATCCTCCTGTCCACTCGTCTGCTTTCAAGCCTTTCCTCCCAATAGTGCCTTAGAGAGCTCTCCAAGTAGAAAGTTTGCAGGGAACTGCAAGAAAATCACAATAGACTCATAAAGTTATCCTTTATGAAGAGATAAGGAATTCAAAGGCCTGTGCCAAGAAGAGCACAGACAAGAAACCCGAAGAATAGAAATGGAAATTTCTTCGGGACAATTATGCAATTTATTTTTCTTTGGTTGGATGCAGCAAAATAGAGCTGACTAACAGAGACTAATGAGATCAAAGCCTTTCACAGTACATTGTTTTCAAAAAACCAAAAGTTAAAATACAAATTTAAAAGTCCGTTTTCTTTTAAGCAGAATATATTTAAAACTGTATGATACAGCCACAGTAGAATTTTTAACTCTTTTTTTTTTCTGTTTTGTAGTGATGTTTTCCATAAGTCCTAATTAATGTTACCAGTGTTGCATCAGCATTTCCTGCAAGAGTTGTTTATTTGTTCATCGAGCAGAGAGGGATGGAAATTATTACTAAATTAGACTGCGTACATATCCCCAGGCAATCACCCAGTCAGGGCCTTGTTACTTATTTAGTCACAAATAACTATTATGGATCCATTTTTCCATATTCAAACAAAACCAGTTTCATGCAGAGAGCTCATTAATCTTGTACCATTGTCTAGTGAAGGGTCCCAGACACCTTAATTTCATAAGGACTGCAAAAAAAAGGTCTGTTTTCCTCTGTTTGTTCCTTCTTGTCGCATCCCTCAGAAACACTTATTTCTCCACAGAAATATTTTTCCCATTTGTTTCTCAAAATATGACAAATCTGATTTACAAGAACAAACAGTACCCTCAAAGCTTCTATTTCTGGTTAGCTGAAGCTTGGTCAAATTCCTTACAGACAGGAAGCATAGTAAGTGATTTAAACTTCAGAGATCTAGATTTAATTTCTTATAAGATTGACATTGCAGAATTACAGCGAAGACTTGTTGTATTGTAATATTTTACATGTTTATAAAACTTGCTGTGACCTGCTTTCTGGTCAATCCTTCAAATATTTATCTTTCAGAATGCTACTTCTTTCATTGCTTTTGTTGTCCCTGTCCATTGCAAGGGGTGGGACTAGATGATCTTTAAAGGTCCCTTCCAACCCAAATGGTTCGATGATTCTTTTTAATCAATATAATCAATTTAGTCAATTTAGCTGGTGTCCTTCTGTGTGACTGCAGGCAAGGTGCTTCATTTTCCTAAGCCTCAGTCTCCCAGATGGACAGTGAGGATCACAGGCACTCTCCTGGCTGTATACACAGTCCCAGAGTCAGCTCACAAGGCTTGGACAAATCCCATAATCTCTGCCTTTCTTCCTGCCTGACTGTCGGGATGGGAAAGGGAGGGATCCAACCCCACAGCCCTCCAGGAGCACTGGGAAAGACAGTGCCGCACCCTTGGCCCCAGGGACGAGTGAAATTTGGATTTATTTTTCCCAGATGCCACCAGGTGGCAGCCCAGGATCAGTAATGACAGCGGTCTGCCTTTGGAAACTGGCTGAAACCTTAGAAAAAACAGGGATAACTGAGGGTTTTTCCTGTTTTCAGTTGATTGGAAATGTTTGAAAATGATCTCTGAAAGCAGGCTTATATTCCCAATGCTTCTGTGCAGAGAGAACAAATTAATCGTATCCGAACCTTGAAGGTCAATTGAAGAATCATGGAAAATCTTCTGTGTCGGATAGTAAAACTTTTCAAGTAGCACAAAAATGAATTTTTTGTTACATTCTTGAGACGACTGGGGTTCCCCCGAATGTGTTTTCTTAAAATGCTGGTTTCTTCTGGCTATAATTCATTATAACCTTTTGAATCACCACCAAACTCAACATTTTCTTTCTTATTTCTGAATGTCTTTAAAATTAAGTAACACATACATCGCCAGTGTAAATTCATCACTGTACTAGAATATATCACTCCCTGTAGTATTTTCTTCTTAGTAAGTATATTGTAATTATTACCAAATAGCATTTGGAGTTCTAATTGACAATAATGCTTGATTTACTACATGCTGTGTCCACTGAGATTAATTTTCATCTCAGATACTTTTAGGCCAAAGGAAACAGTTCAGAATATCAATGGAAGAATTATTTCCATTTTAGAGCATCAGAAATGAGGTTCCAGTGTGTTAAATGATTTGTTTAAAATCATTTTAAAAGCCAAGTCAAGTTTAGAGGCTGCTTGAACTCAGATCTCATCCCAAATTCTCCATCTGTTAGGAGAATGCAGTCTTCAATAAAAATAAAAAGAAATGTTCCTTGATGCCATTCTTGCAGTTTTAAGTTCCACTTCCAATGCTAAGGAATATTTTGCCTATTAAAACAGCAATGGGAACCCAGTGTTGGTTAGTCAAAACCACCTGCATTAGAACAAATTATTTCCATGAGCCATATGCATAAAATGGCCACCCATTGTGAATACACCCTGAAAGAAAGCAGTACAAATCTTAGAATTTTAGGAAATATATACATAGTGAATACATTGCAATTTTTAGGGGAAATTCCTGGGGAGGCAGGAGAAGCAGTACAGTCCTTTTCAAACAAAAATTGCCACATTGTTTTTGGCATTAGAATCTCAAATCAAAATCTTGATAAAACATAAGTCTTTCTTTTAGGTGTCCTAGCCTGAATGCTTCAAAGCATTTTCAGTGCCAAGTGGGCAACTTTTTCATTAGGTACAGGAGCTAAAACACAGCGAATTAGTTTAGACATGCAAGTTTAGCAGTAAAATTCAGATTTACATTTTCACACATACTCCTTAGTGCCTATTGCTCCTTGAGTTCTTGTGCTGACATTTCTTTTCAAACTGTTTTATAATTTTCCATAAGGCTTCATCAAGTTGAATACAAGTGAGAGCGTTACTGTCAATTAATAGGCATAAGGAGTTAACAGCAACTATTTGCATTTGAATCTTAACTTTTGAAGTTACTAAATTTTATGTCTTTGGACAAGGTTAAACCTCAGATTAAGATACATTTAGACATCTACATGTTTGCTGTGTGTGTGGTTGCCCTAACGTCAAAGGATGCTAGAGAACAGTTCAGCTGGCCAACTGTGAGTTGCGTGGAGCAAGCTGGATTTGTCTGTAAGCTTTATACCTGTATTGTCTTTTAAACTTAAACACCACATGTGTTTATATCTATATTTAGGTGTCCAAAACTGAATCTCATATTTAATGTCTGTTTGCCTTTTTATTATGTATTAGCTTTTCCAGCTATCATGCTTTCTTAATTGCAAATAAAAGTAACATAAAATTGGGAACCATAAAAACAGTATCAGTTTTATTTAATTCTCCTGTAGAAATGCTTCATGTTCCCAATGGCTGAATGCAGCGTGACTTGGAGCCTGAAAGTAGAATCAAGAGAAAAGTAGACTGCTTGCTCTGGAGTGAGATGACTGCTCCCAGGCAATGCATCCACAGGTTAACTTAAGGAAATAAAACAACTTTTCTGAAGGGTGATTGTTCAACAGCAGCAGGAAAGAGTAGAAAAAGAACAGGCTGCCCTGCAAAGAGACACACAGTACTCTCATAATACTTCCATTTTTTACCTCTCATCTAACCTGGTGAATGAAGTTAACCAAATCATTCTCTGTGATTTTCCTGTTGATCTAAAGTAGTATCAGGATGTATTCATCTGTGGGGAAAGGCACTGTCTTTTTTCCCTTGCAGCTTTCTGGGACTGAAATAAGTATGGATTGGGAAGGGGCTGGGTGGAGATACTCAGTGGGATTTTTTGTCACTGGTACGTGGTTTATATACATATAAACATAGTTTGCAACACCAGTATGTGAGTATCTCACTTTAGTGTTTTCTCTGGTGTTTTACACAAGGTTCTCCCTTGCAGAGGGTAGGTGGTCTCTTATATTGATCAGATTTTGTATTGTTCCTGTGCATTGTCCTGCTATTGGTTTTTTGTGAGACATTTGCTATCACTTATGAACAGTTCAAACATTTTTTTGTTCTTACTGATCCTCCCACACAGCTCCTACCCACCTTCTCACTCACACCTGTAACAAAAAATACAATATGCATTTGAAAAAAACAGAGCATTTTTCAATTTTTACTCCAGAAGAGTACATACAGAGCAGGATAAAATGTAAGGACTCTGTGCTTACTTATAGCAAATACTTATGCTTTATATTTGCTACACTTATATTTGATCTTCAGACTGACTTCCCTTACTTTTGTACAGAGAAGCTTTCAGCTTTCTAATTCAATTTTTTTATTAAATTATGGTACAAGCAGTTAAACTACTTGGGACAAATAGTGCATTTTATTACCTAGTTACAAAACTAAGATAAATGGCAAATCAAATACCATTTGGTTTTCCTTCTCTGGAAAAAAGAAAAAAAATTCATTTTTCCAAAATTCAGATGTCCTGGAAAATGTTCGAAACAGCTCTGTGGGACCTGGTATCTTTACTCCTTGGATCATCAGTGTGTCCCTCGTGTATAATAGTGTCAGGATTGTAACAGGTATTCCCTTTGCCACTCAAGATTTGTTTGCAGAGGCCCTGACCATATACTTAAGATGCTCCCTTCCTCCTGGTGCTGTGAGTGGTGTATGACTCTCTCCTCAGGTGTAGGACAGTCTATCAAATTCTGTGGCCTTTAGCTGCAATTGCCTTTAGACTCCTGCAATGTTTTTCACATTAATTCTACTTAGTATGTTTACTATGTAAACTTGCTTTGCAGTAATGCATAGGACACTACATGGTCTCTATTGAGAATGTCAGTATATAATCAGTGCAGGGATTTAAACGGGTGGATCAGTGCACCTGACCGGACTCTTTTAAAATAGAGTTTATTTGAAAATCAAGTAAGAATGTGTTGCTAAATATATCCAAAGAATCAATACTGAATGGGAGGTGATATATGCAACAGATCTGTAAAAAGAAGACCTCTGGAGAACAAAAGAGCTGAGAGCACAGGCATTGACATATGTTAATAGGATGACACCAACTAGAAGGACAGGTAGATTAAGCTCCTTAGAAGCATGTAGTGGATTAATCTAAATTCTGGCTCTGCTCATGTTGGGAAGCACAGACTATATAACCCTTTAGGCGCCTTTGCAGATGACAGAAAGGTTTACCCACTTCTGAGTTCAACTTACCTTGCCATAAAGCAGACATGTTACATGGGTTAGATGGCTATTTTGCTGTAAAAATTTATATTTCTTTTCACAGATCATAGAGAATTTGGCATGACTTCGCTTTATTGAAATATATCCCATCCATACTGACCAAACATTCATGAATCTTTTTGGTGGAGAGTATGGAAAAACTTTATGAATAATTCTAGATTTTATTCCCAGCAGTAAGGAAGAATGGCCTAAAAATGGGAGAATTAAACAATGAAACACAACTTGCCCTTGAATAGCAATACAATGTAGTGGCAATTTTTACGATTTTGTGCTGAAAGGGAATGAGGAAGTAACATGAACTTCAAAACCAGTTTGCTATGCAGCCACAGTTATGAAACTCAAGTAATCAACATTGAAAAAGTGAAACCTGTAGTAATAACAGACCAAGTCTTAAAAATGTGTAAATGTGCGGTAAAATTTGGGGGGAAATTCAGAAGGGCAAGATGTAAAAAGGGCTTTCCTTTCAAGAATTAGAAAAGGCATGAAGAAAAGGTTTTATGAAAATAGAAAATGAAGCAATAAATTAATTTCTCAAAGAGTTGGAAAAAGGATTGTTTAAAAGTGAGACCATCAGAGTTCAAACTTTCAGTGCATTTTTTTGTTGTTTTTTCTTTAAAAAAAGATGGATCCACAATCATCCAATCAGGGCAGTTAGGAAGAAACACAAAAGTCTTTCAAGTGGACTTAGGCAAAATCAGATTAGAATTTAGACAAGTTAGACGTTGTAAACAGATTATGTAGATTCTCATATGCCTAAGGAACTATTTAATTCAGACCATTCACAGCTTTATTCAAGAGGTGAAGGAATATTTGGGAGTATAGAACAGCTTGCCTAATTTTCAGGGAAGACTTCTGGGAGAAATTATCTACTTGCAGATGCTTAGAAAACAGAAGAAGGAGTAATAATCCTGATGAATTTTGCAAGAATAAATTGTGAAATGTAATTTTCTTCCTGAAAGAACATTAGACACAGATCTGGAGAAGAAGCCGTAAATGTCATTTTACTGCAAACTTGCAGGCTCTGTGAGCTACCCATCGATATATTCATAGAGTAGCAGGTCATAAGCCTCCCAAAAAACTAGAGAAAAGCAGAGAAAAGCAAAGATGTTGTCATGGCAGGATCTAATGGAAAGATCCAAGGCAAAACAGCTGTTTAATACAAGTTCAGATACTGCTGACAGTGCTGGGAATTCTAAGATTTGAGGGTGAGCTCGAAACTGCAGTAGGGTCTCTAAGAGTCCTCAACCTCTTTATGTTTGGATGGGATCATCTGGGTGCACAGTGTTCTGCCTTTCCAGATAAACTCAGTTTCACCCCTCGCAATGCATGCAGACATATGTTCAGTACTCGCTGTCATCATGATGAGCCAAAAACATTTCACAAAACTGAGACACCCATGCAAGTTCCTGGTATAAGAAGAGAGATTTAAAGCTACAGAAGGCAACTGGGCACCCAGTGAAGAGAAGTTGGGTGCAAACATAGATATATGCTTTTTAAAAGCCTCTCTTTTATGTATTTAAAGAAATGTTTATTGAAAAAAACCAAAGTCTCTTTTCCCTTGAAGCTTTGGCATTTAGAACTCATGTCAGGAAAACCCTAGTATACCCCTTAACAGTAAAAATTCATTTTAATGAAGTATGAACGGTGTCCATGTTAACACTACCACCTGGATATAGTCAGTCTTGGAGAAGAGAGATGGTAGCAAACTGTTTTTCAGTGTTGTTGCTAAATATATATAATTTGGTGGTTGGAAGTGGGACTTAAATGTATTCAGCCTTAAAATATGAGGCATTTATTTTGTAATCAGGGAAACTGGGTTGTATTGCTAGAGAAGTTCATAGACTTGCCACTTCGGAGCTTCAAAATAAAATAGATTACTTTCAAAATAAAAGCTTAATGGAGATTCTAGGGAAAAAAATTACCACCAGCATATTCTGGATTGCTGCATATATTGGTGAGTGGAGGATCCTTTCATCTCATTAATCTAGGAATTTGTCTTCCACCTGAATTTCTCTCTCCCCACCACAACTCCTCACCCATGTCCTTCTGCAGTCTATAACACACATTGCAATTGTCTTCATGCAGTGTTTCCTAACTTAACTCTCACATTTCCAAGCACATGATCAGAAGCTAATAAATTACACCAACAATTCTTTTGAATAAGCTATGTCTCTTCTTCCCCCAAGAGTGTTAGCCATCAGACCTGTCAGTTCTGTGTCATACACAGCTAGTAAATTGGCCTAGACTAAAGGCTGTGTATTTCTGTTGAGATGAAATCATCAGTTGCCTCCAAAACACTCATTTTACAATTGCCTCAATGAGTAGAACTGATCTCATGCCAGACTGCTTGCTTTTCAGCTCCTTATAGTTTAAGGAGGAGTGCACATTCAGTTTAAACATTCTGACTTGGCAAATTTTGGTATAACACTGTCAAGCAGAATTTCATCACATCTGATACACTGAAGATTTGTAATGAGGTTTACACCCCTCAGTATTGCCACACTGCCAGGCGTACAGGGAAAAAGTGAAAGTCAAGCTGCTACTGCTGGACAAAATGGCTACAATCCCTGAGCTTTATTCATTCAGAGATTTGCCCCAGGCTCGACTTTTGCCTTGTGCTCAGACTAACTCTAGGAATCATTCTGCTCTACTGCCCAGTCAGTTTTCAGTTTCTGAGTGATTAAAAAAATTATTGTATGACACAAGCTGCAAGGTAATAGAAATTGGCCATCCATTAAATAGGGTATTGGAGGGATATCTGCAATGGTTTGTTGGAGTAGTTTCCTGAGATCTCTTTGAAAAAAAACAAGATAGATATGCCCTCTATCTGAGCAAGTAAGAACAGTAGCCAGCAGAACAGTAACTGAACGAAAATCACTTCGAGAACATAAGAGCTATTTCCTTTCCGCTGGTTATAAAAAACATGGTTTATTTGAGAGTACAGAGCTTTGTTTATTCAAAATGTCTGTGTCATAATCCTCATCTGTAGAGCCATAAATAAACGATGAATGTTGTGATTCAGGGAGTTTTAATAAGAAATGTGAGCACTGAACATTTACGTAATCATTCCAGGAAGACAATTTACCATTCAGCCATTGACATATTGCCTCTTGGCCACTAAGTTGAGTTCAGTATGCATCTGCCAATGGCCATCTCTCCTCTCACAGGCCACAGTGCCATACTCTTTGGGTTTCTGGAAATATGAAAACACCTATCAAGTAGAGCTCAAGGCAAAGATTGCAATTTTTGTATTCATCACTGACTCAGAGCTCAGGGTCACTTCTGTCTCTAAGCAGCCTCTAAAATTGTTTTACCTTTTAATTTGAGTTCCCAAGTACCTATTTCTTGTTGGCTTCAGCTGAAATTAAGTTCTTATCATCTTTGAGGTATGAGGAACTTGTTAAAATGGAAACCTTTACCTCATTTCAGAAGCGGGAGAATTTCAATCATTTCTGCTTATACTATTCTTTGAAATTCAAATGTGAAGCAAAAACCCTGCAGCATTATGAGTAAAACTGAACAATGCTGTTTTAGTTATATCCATTCACTTGTGCTTGCTGTTGTGAAAATTAATTTAGGAAACAGTTACTGCATAATGAAAATACCTTTTAGAAGTGTATGGACACCAAGGTATATGGAATAAATGCTACTCAAAGGGGCATGTCTAAATGATCCAGGATAAGAACTGGGGACAAGGAAATACAAATGCTGAAAACAGAATTAACAAGAAAGAGGCATATTTCAGAAAGTCAAGAAAGTGAATGGAAGTAAAAGCCGTGTGTAAAGTAAAAGCTGTAGGAGGGAGGAGGGACAATTTGATATTTTATCAATTCAGAGTAGAAAGAGAGCAGGAACTGCAAAGGCGAGGGAATGTGTGAATGCTTGAAAACATGTCATTGTAGAGAGATTCATGAAATTAGGTAGTGGCAGGAATGTAAGGGGTTTTGAATGACCCCACGGAATGAGAGATGGTAAAAAAGTAGCAAATAGATTTGAATTTTAGAGCTAATTATGGCCTCTCTGTTCTAACAATAATGAATTTTCTTACTAAGAATTGTTTTTGATGGTTTTTTCATGTATAAAATTGATGAAAAATAATTTTAAAATGAGTTTATAAACCTTGGCCTGTGCTATTAGCTAGTATAATACCCCTATAGGTATTTTTCACTGGTAATACCAGTTGGCTTAATATGAAAAAAGTACATGTTCCTCTGTCTAGACTTTGCCATTTAGTAATATGAAGAAATGTTATTGATCATCTTGTATTTGCTGGATCACCTCCAGTTCAGGTCGGTGATTGAACAAGCTGGTAGCTATTTCATTATCTGAATAAAATAGGTTTCATGTCCATTCAGGCTCCAGTCATCCTATGTGTCCTTTTCATAAGCTTTTATTTACTTCTTAAACTAGTTTTATTTATTAAACTAGTTTTGAGGAATTCTGATGGAATTGAGGGGAAATGGCTCTTATGATGTCACTTCAGTGAAATTATTTCAGCCTCCAAGTTTGCAAATCTGGCATCATTCATAAAAGCTACAATCACATGGGAAGCAGATCTTGTATCAGAATTTCTGTACAGTTTGGATTGAAACACAAGTCTTTGCCTATGGTTCTAGGCTTAACAGGTGCCATTTGGGATGATTCATGTGGTCTGGTGAATCATAAAGCTTGTTGGTTCCAACTGTAAAAGGCGGTGTGTTGCAAGACACCTCTTCAAGACCATAATTTTTTAATTTTTTTTTCTGCTTCAAATATGCTTTGATATCTCTTTATTTTGGTTTAGCTGCCTCCTTGAAGCTCCTGGCAGAAAAAGGCATGATATAGCTCATATCCTTCAGTGGTTCTTGTTTTCCAGAGAGAGAAGAGTTTGCCTTTGGAATATCCAGCTCATCAGAGCATAAAGACCAGCGTACCAGAGGCAAAAATTGTAACTCTAAGGTAGCCAAACAAGAAAAATTGAAAAGGTCACTGAAATTGCTGGCCCATAAAAAGAAAGAAGGAGGATGCTGAGCATGGAGAACAGCAGATAGGACATGATCTTATGTTTTCAGCAGAGTTCAGGATGCAAAAATCACTGTGCTTCTCTGTGCCACACTAAACAGTTCTATCTAAACAGAAGAAAATGTAGGCTCAGAACAGATCAGAATTGAAAAAAGTGAGAGAAAAGCAATAAACAAGACTGAAAATATAGCAGAAGCTAAACTGGAGACTGAAGACTCTCCCTGTGCATTTCTTCTTTCTTTCTATTTGTAAACCTTTTTTTCAGTAGCAAGGCAAAGACTGTCCCATACCAGCGTTTGCCCTGCTGTTTGCCACTCCCATAGCCATGTCCCAAAGTGCTGGTCCTGCTTTACTTCCACAGCTGTTCCGCAGCACCCAGCAGAGCCCTGGCCTCAGGCTGGATGTGTGCAAAAAGCTTCACTTTGCAAAACGCTGCTCAAAGGCTGTACTTTGACAACATGTCCTGGTTTCTTAGAATTGTTGTGCTTTTTTCTGGACTGTATCAGTTGTCAAGAGTTGTGGGGGTTGTTGTGTAGAATGATTATGCCACCTGCTTGTGAGGAAGCTCTTCCTCAGGCATGTTCAAGGCAGATCATCCCCAATGAGTTTTTTCCAAAGTTCCCTGTCTTGTGTTCCCAGTGGCTAAGCAGGACTGCTGGAGAACATAGCCCAGCTTTTTTCTCATCTCGATAATATGCTTGAGAATACTGACGTTGATGTGTAAAGTTAAGGCAGATAAATAGGGTTCTTCGTTTCTTAATGCAAACAATGGGAATTCTGGTTTTAAACAGTTACCTTTATTCAGACCTCTGTTTGCTTTTTCAGGCACCAAAAGCTCTTACGCGTTCAACAAATAAAAGAATTTAGACACAATTTGGAAACTGCTTTATTGTTTGTTCCATGGTAAAAAAGTGCCTTTTCTTTCTATTTTAATTTAGTGTATAAAAGCACTACTATGTCAGTGACAACTTAAAGAAGAAATGAAAAGAAATCCTTTATATTTCCTCCACAGGGAAAGAATGTGTTTTTCCTTTCCAGTCCAACAAGGTGTTCCAAATATTCATTTAACCACTGTACAAACACAAAACAAGGTGGCCTAAAGAAAGAAATGGCTAAATAAACCAGATTATTCTGCTACCCTCTGTTTGAATGACCTACATAGAAATCATGTTCACTTTCTGGAAAACAACCCGACTGCAACTAGTCTGTTCAGAACACAATTTGTGCTACTAATACTCAGATATTTTAGAGGGAATATAACTCTTCCAATTTTAGAAGAGTTCCATCTATGCAAAAAGTAAATTTGATCTTTCAATTATGGTTCAGTATTAAATGAAGTAGATCATGCTTTATTTTGAATGAATGAATGCAAATGCTCAGTAATTACTGGGAGCTATTGTTGCATATTTTTCTCCATCTCAATTTAGTTTTGACTGTAGTTTTCAACTCTAATCTTCTATTGCAGCACTTCTCTTTGTTTGTAAGCTTTCGAACTGCTTTTTGCCCCAGCACGCAGAAGAGTCAGACTTCTATATAAGCTGCAGGCTCTTCTTATTTCCATTATGTCAAATTCATTTTGAAGTTAGGCATCAGAAATTGTGCAGTCAAGTTCATTTTGGGCCAGGACATCAGGGCTGTGCAGTCAAGCTCAGAACAGCTACTTTGGTTATTGTATAATACTTTCTAAAGGAAGCAAGCCCCTTTATCATGGAAAAAAACAAACAACCAAAACACCTTCAATATTTATTAAACTTTCCTGCACACACTTGCACCTTTTTCTGATTTTTTAAAACTTTCTTTTACTGATTGTTCTTCACATAAATTCTGTTAAATTAATTAAAATCAGTAATTTTATTCAGATTTAACAATTTGCAATGAAATCACATCAATTTGCAATGAAATAATTTCATTTGCAATGAAATCATGTCACTGCACACAATTATTATTAGACATTACATTAAGGTATTGTTTTGAAGGAAGAGGCAAGATAGAGTACTATTTGTTTCATTCTTTCCAAATTCTTGTTCATTTTGCTCTGATGGTAAAAATATGATTAAATCATATAAACTAATGGTGCCTTTCATCAAGATGTAATGTTGCTATATGAATATGCTGGTTTTCAACTAGAAGGTTTGGGAGTTGATTATATTTGCTTTTAAATAGAGGGAAATGATACCCAGAAATCAAGTTAGCATCTACTCTTCTTGTTCTTTACAAAGTCAGGCTAGATTACGAGTAATTTCTAAATTTAATACCTATTGGCCTACAGTGAGATTCTGTCAGTGTTGGTGAGTAAAATAATATGCAAAGAGACCTCTCCCTACCTACTTAGCAAAGTTTATTTGATTTTTTTCTGCAGCTGTGCATCTTCTAGAGGGAGATCACTGTTTTAGCAACCTAATATAGTCAGGTCATTTATTTACCTGTTTAACATTATTTAATCTGGTTTGCGTACTTTGATTATTATCTAGATAAAAATTGCAGAAGATAGAATTTATGTGTTATTTTCTCTCTGATATTTCTTTTCCTTGCTCTTTTGCTTTCGGCCACTCAGACCTCTAAGTCTTCCTCAAAGTGTCTATCCCCACCTATATCATAAAAGAAAAGTGAAGTTAATATCAGGGAAATTCATTCACTACAATGTGTTGTGTTTGTACCTTAGGCAATCATTTTTTCTAGAATTAGGGTGCAAAGGGCAGAACCAGTCAGCTGCCATTTCAGTGGCTTCTTGTTTTTCTGTGGGGAAGTGAAAAATGTTTGTGTAACAACTTCACTGAAGTTCCTGTCTTTCATTTACAGTCTTGATGCATTATTAGGATTGTACTTATTAGCTCAGAGAGACATAGAACTATTGATTCTCA
This sequence comes from Grantiella picta, assembly GCA_013397955.1. Lineage (NCBI taxonomy): Eukaryota > Metazoa > Chordata > Aves > Passeriformes > Meliphagidae > Grantiella > Grantiella picta. Next base: position 322,405 of record VZRM01004033.1, read on the forward strand.
GAGGAGAAGCAGAATAAGCATGTGATTTCCTTATTCTTTCATACATCCCCTCCTCTTATCTATAGAGAGATTATTGGGATTTATTAATGATGTTTAAATTTTCTGTACTTTTAACACGACTTTTAGAGACCACCACAATGTTTTCCTATATTGCTTAAGAAAGGCTTGTATTCTTTCATAGTCTACAGTCTTCAAGCTTAAGCCTGAATAATTTTTTTTTTCCTTGGAACCTACTAATGCTGACCAGGTGACATCATCCATATCCATCTCCTCAGCTCAGGAATTCAGGAATGTTCCCTTAAGCTTTTCTGCAGACCATCCTATTCTTTGTGGGACTCTCTCAAGGACTCCAGTTATGAAAGGAAAAAGCACACAGATAAGAACTAAGCTCTCTATTAAAGGCAAGGTTACTTGGCTTCAAATTTGTCTTCTTCAGACCCATAGAATCAAGGCTGATGTTCCCTTTATGGCATGATATAAGCACTGTGCTTCCTAAATTTAGGGATTCTGCTCAGACTTCACAAAACCGTGACTATAGTGCTGAGTTATTGAGTAATTGTAGTGCTAGTACATCTGTGTTAAATGTAATGCAGCATCAAGTGTCATAACACCATCACTGAGAAAAAGTAGGGAACATCACCTCTTTTTCTACAGCAAGAGCCTAATTTGTGTTCCTTAGAGGAAGCTGGTATTCTCCACAGAGGTTGCAAAGTCCTAGCTGACATGATCTTCCTTTTTTAGGTATTTTCACTCTTGTACATTAAAATATATTCAATTTTTTATGACAGTGAAAGTTCTGATTCTCTCCTTTGTTCTTTTAGAATGCACTTAATTATTGCTCTCTAGGTCCTATATTCCTCAAGTGAATTTCAGTGAGTGTTTCCTAGAGATTTCTGTGCACAGCTTTAATGAAAGCTTTTGAACCTTTGGTTCCTTTTTTTTTAAGTTTCCACCAGCCATTATAACATCCCAGGGAAATGGAATAACTGAGGACTCCTGTGTTAAATTATGAAATTATTATGTTATATCTGCCCCATGCTCAGAATTTGTGTGTGCAGTCAACAGTTCTACAGCATCATGCAGTCTTCTGGATTAGAAACTGTGCTATCTCCTGGGCTTATTATTACTGCTGTCACAAATTAGTTTTTCTAAGAGTAATAGTCCAAATGTTGTTTGCATACTTGTAAGGACTAGATCTTGTCATACAAATAAGCAAGAAAAATTTTATGGTGATGGTGGTGAGACACTGGCACAGGTTACCCAGAGTGGTGGTGGGTGCCCCATCCCTGGAAACATTCAAGGTCAGGATGGACAAGGCTCTGAGCCACATGGTCTAGTTGAAGATGTCCCTGTTCATTGCAGAGGGGCTTTAAAGTTCCCTTCCAACCCAAACTATTCCATGACTCTATGATTCTATGGTAAATAACAACTGGGTTCTCAAAACATCACATTCTCTAAAATTTGGTGGAAGACAGCAAATTAAGATGGGCCAGTTTCTAAACATTATTGACCAAAATAAATGTATTCATAACAGACTCAAGAGCTGTTTCTTAGAAATTTCTATTAATTAGGTTTTATAATCCTTAAAAAGTTAAAATTTAAATTTAAAAAACCATCTTTCAATATGTGCTTAGCCATCTTGCAGTAGTACTTGATAAACACAAATATTTGCTATAGCTGAGAATTTGGATCTAGTTTTTTGGCCTCTTTGCTTGTTATGGCATGCTTCTCTTTCTTTTCCCTGCCCTTTATTTACTTTCTTTTCCTTTTCTTCAACAATCAGAAATGGATTTCTGTCCTGCTGAGGTTGCTACATGTCAAAAGTTTCCTTTTTTTCGCTGAAATGTTATAAAGTGGAAATCTGTAGAAGTGAAAGACATATAAATAGATAAAATAAAAAAGTGCATACATACAAAGTTAAATACATAGATAAAAGAAATCTCACATACTTCAGTACAGCCAGACAGTAATGCTCCCACTGGAAAGTAGGAGCATGGTTACTGGAGCAGTTAATAAATCTGTATGTGAATTCTGTCTCTTCCTTGGGATACTGCTGACAAAACACATATCACAAATACAAATCAAAAGAGTTCTGAAACAGCCCCTGAGTTTTAGGGGTGGATTATCTACTTTGTTCTAGTCTGTTCCTCTTCCATTGCTTATGCAGCCAAAAATTATTAAGAAAAAGAAACCCTGTGGGAAGATATGTGAATGTTGAACAGGTAGACTTGAGGAAGCTGTATCTGATAGCAATTCCATTGCTGTTGTGTGCAAGATATGGGATATTTCCAGGCAATAGCAGGAGGGGTTGCATGAACAAGAAACAGTAGGTGGGGCTTTTGCTCTCAAAGTTTTGCAACCAGCAGCTTTTGTTAGACATGCTCTATATATCTCCGGGGCTACTGATGCTACTGACTGGGCCTGCAGAGGTTGACTGAAGGAGCAGTTTCCTTGCTTGCAGTATTCTACAGTGACCTTCAAGCATCATGTAAAATTTGTCTTTTGAAGTTATATATTAAGTGATACTGCCTAATGAAGAGATAACCAAAAATGTGAACTCAGTGGAGCAGGAAACTCAGTAGAGCAAAAATCGTGGTCAGAGAATCTGCATGGATAAGCACAGTGAAACTATGGGGTCTGTGGTACTAGTGCATATCCTCTTGACCGGTCATAGGAAATTTCCTCTCAGCCTTTTTGATTTTGTACTTTTGCTTCTGCCTCTGGGCAATCTGACCTTTACATCCATCCGGTATTTACAATAAAACCCCACTTGGGTCTCCGTGTCCCATGTCAAACTGCTCACAGCTGTTGTTGTCTGCCTTCCCCGCACAGGTGAACGGCATTGATCTCCGCGGTGCTACCCATGAGCAGGCGGCGGCTGCGCTCAAAGGAGCGGGGCAGACGGTAACGATCATAGCACAATACCAGCCCGAGGGTAAGTGAAATCAACACCTTCAAGGCATGTGGTACAACAGAAGTGCTGTGGAGCCACTCATTTAACAGGATGAGGCTGTTGTAGATAGTGAGTTTCCCAGCTATCATCAGCAGTCATCTGGAATGAAAATTAAAGTGACAATTCAGTCCTAAGGAAATGGCTGTATTTTTGTCACAGACTTGGCTTTTAGAAGCCTTTTATGCAACTAGGAGAGCTCTCTTTAAGTGTGCACATAGTAAGGCAGTGATCAACACTTAGTTAATCATTTTATTCTCATTAGTGCTCATTTTATGTTCTTTTCTAGTCTCTTCCTGGAAATAGGTAGTGCAAAAGATAGATTAGGAAAGAACAGAAATGCCGGAAAGATCTGTCATTGCTTCAAACAGTCAGATTAGAATTAAACAAGGATAAATGCTTCCTGCAGAATGTATAGAGCGTCCCATTATTACTTTCAGGTGACCGTGTCCTTGTACCTTCCGGGCAATTAGGCCTGGATAACAACTACTTATTAGAGAAAATGACAGCTTTCTAAATAGAAGCATCAGCAGGAAATTCAGCAAAATGCAAGACATTTAAGGTGGGATGCATCTCATTCAAATTTTGCTAATATTTAGCTTTCTAGAGGTTAAGCTAGTTTCAGTGGGCAGAAATAGGCACTGATTGATTTCGCATCCAGAATTAAAGGGCAGAACTCTTTCTTGTTGTCCATGAGCAGTGACCTAAATGACTATCTGAGGTTCTCAAGGAATTTGTGAGAGGAATATTACCTTCTGATTGGAACTCAAGGTGATTTTCCTCTTCGGTAATTGTTACTTTGAAAGTCTTTGCCAGGTTAATTCAGCAAGTGCAAGTGTCTGTGCAGACCTGCTGGCACCATGTTATCCTTTTTCACTAAGCAGTTCAAATTCAATTCCTAAGTTGATTCTGCCTGATTGTGCCCAGTCCAGGAGACATGTAGGTCTCAGGTGAAACAAGAGCTCTAAAAACATGCTCAGCCAGCCAGGTTTTTAAGGAAGATGAATTAGTACTGCCAGAATTTATCCAATATGGTACTTTCTTTCATTTCTTTGGGTCCTGATGATGGCACACAAAGAGAAAAACTGATTCTATATGAGCCAAATGTACAATTGTGCTTCAGACCTGGAATCAAGCATCCATTTATTAGTTTATCTGCACTTGAATCACCAAACAAAATAAATTAGGCCATACTAAGAAATGGGCAGATGAGAGCAAGGGAAATTGAAAGTATCTATCTTTAGTTAAATAAATGGAACATGTTAATATAAAAATGCATGAGTAATAATCAGAGTTATTTCAAAGAAGAAGTATAGAAAAGCAATTCCATTACAGATAGAGATCCGCACTGGGTTCTGAATGAAACCATGTTCCTATTAGTTCCAGCAGTCTTGTTTGCTGTCTGGTGATTTTACACTGCAATTATCACCATGGTGTCTGGGTACTTGTAGCAATCACTGGCATGTCACAGTTGTTCTGTGCCATTGTTAATACACAAAAAAATACATCACTTGACAGCTTTTTCCTATTATAATTGAACTTTTAGCTGACATACTTGTACCCTACATTTTAGCAGCTCAGTACTGTGTCAAATTCAGTTTTGGTGAACATACAATTCAAATGATGCTGATAAAATCCATCAGGCATTATATTGCATATTTATTCCATTTTTCCTATGTCATTGCTCCATTCATCAAAAACCCTGTTGAGGGCAGACTAGTCCCAACTGCCCGACTTGTCAGTGAAGCAAAGCCAGTTTTCTGTTTCAGCCAAATAGCTCAAAACACACCACAGAGAGTGAAGTTTGTGAAGAACAGGGCCCAAAAGTTTGCCTTTTTATAGTAAATGATTGAATATTTAAAGGTAGTGAGGTACTCCATAATTGTCCAGCATGTGTTACGTTACTGCTGAAGTGTTTAATTTTAATCTGAGATGCTGGTTAATGCAAACTGCATAAATCAGATGCAAAATGAAATACTTCTTTCCTGAGAAATCCCTGACAGCAAAGAAAGATGAAACAAATTTTAAATAGCTAAGTAACCTTCACAGAGAATTATTTAAAGATTTATAGGTCACACAGAAAGACAAACACACTCTCTATGAGCATAAATATTTATTTTATTCTAAAGTTATTGCAGAACTCTTTTTGTCCTTTATTTGAAATTTATACCTGATCTCTTATTTACTGTATCTTATCTTGTTGCATATATAGGAACATAGTCATAAAATAGTCTTAAAACTGTACAGCTGTGCTTCCCTCAGGGGCTTCTCACTTTAAAATGCTTCCAGATCTAGTAAAGTACATAAGCTAAGTTGGCTTGTTGCTTGCTTCTTCCATTTTCACACTGAAACTTCTGAGTTCTTACTACAACTTCAGGTTTTTCTGGGGAGATCCAAGAATAGCCACTACAAATGTTAACCAGTAGAATTTTTTTAATCTTTTGCAGATTATTAAGCCATTAGATGTTGTTGCAAACTAAACTTTTAATGAAACCTTTAGCTACTGATATTTTAGGTACTGAGTGATGATTAAATAAGTACCAGTCAACACTATAAGCCTGCTGATGATTAGCAATTAGAATTGTGAGTGGAAAAAGATTTTTTTAATGCAGTAAAGTAAAGAAAAGCTTACAGCACTCTTATCTTGGTATTATCTCAAAAAACAAATAATATGCTATGCTGTGGGAAGAAAATTAGGTGAACACTGTAGGAACCGCTTTCAATGTTTAAATGTCCCTTTCCTTGTTTCAAACAGAATCTCATTCTGAGCCTCATATGAACTTGCTTTACATTTATGTGTATAGACTTGGCAACAAATCTCATAAGAATGGTAACTCCTACCAAAAAAAAGCCCAGTCCTTGCCATCAGTTTGAATAGCTCTTCCCATCAATATTGTGGTGCTTTGTTTTGTCGTCCTGTTTGGAATACACAAATACAAAGATGAGCTCAAATAAAACAGAATAGCATCACAACATTTTTGAACGCTGTCAGACCTGTGGTTGGTGATGGTGCACAGCTGAACAACACTGCCTGTCCCTCAGATGAAAGTGGTCTTGCTTAAAAGTCTGTAAAAGAACACAGACACTGTGAACAAAGGGAAAATAGAAGATACAAACAGTGATTTCATGAAAAGTTGTTGAATGGAAATACAAGAGATACTATAAATGGAGAGTCAACTCCTCAGTTCTTCTGCTCTTCATTCCCTGTTTTCCTCATTCACACTCACCACCTTTATTTCCCTCATCTCTCTGAGAAATAGAAGAGACAAAGTACTATAAAAATTCAAACAGAAATGTAAATTCGGAGAGCAAAATTATGGAACGATTATTAAGAGCAAGAGGAAAAAAATCACAGAGATTAAAAAAATCAGAGCTCAGAAGTATTTATTTAGGAACAGCAGCCATAACTCTGGGCTTTTTGAGTGATTCCTTACTTTTATTTTAAAAACTGAACATAACCTGTATACTGTATGTTATATACATATGTTATATACATATGTACTGTGTAAATGGAGGTAAATTAATGCTGAGCATCATAATTTCTTGATAATCACTGTAGATGTAGTTCATATGGAGGTTTATTGATGTATTCAGTCTACACTAACTAGGCTCCGCAGACTTCAGAAAAATAATCTTTCATATTTTTGTGAAGCTCACGACTTTTGCGCACGTTTGATATGAAATTAAAGATAATTTAAGGACCAATAGCTACTTAGAACAAAATTAGAAGAAGAACCAATCACTTATATTTAGCTTTGCAATCCAGTTTTTAATAATCAGAAGCATTTTAACATTCCTTCCAGCTTAACAACTCTCAGATCTCTTTTAAAATATTGCACAAATATGAAGTAAATGCAAAATAAAAACATGAGCCTGTAAAAAAATCTTAGGATTCAACAGTGTGTCCCTAGTTAACAATCAAGTAGGAATTAAAATGGAATATATACCACACAGGGGAACACATTTTACACTTCCAGGTTTTTATTCAGGACATATTTTGATTTTTAATGGCAAAAGTTGCAAGTTACAGCTCAGTATGGAAGGAGTTAAGAAAAAAAACCAACATTTTGTCAGTTAAGCTAAAATATATATTTTAAACAAAAGTAGACTTTGTTTGAAATAGTGACAATTTGTCCTGAAAGACACAGCTTGGGAGCTGGGAGAGACAGAGTGCTAGACTCCTAATAAAGCTGCTAAAAAGCTTTGTTGCACATTTTAGTCTCAAATGCTCGTGCTCCTTCCCCCCACAGCAGTGTGAAAAGGTAAAGTGTAGCCTTAAGATTTTTGCCAAATACTCTGTGTCAGTGGTCTGCAAGCTGAGCTGTGCTGCATTGCAGTACCTCTGCAGCTACTGCCTCGCAACAATCCCTGGAAAACTGTTAAACCCACTGCAACTTCCATGTGCTTTAAATCTTCCAAGAGAGCCAATTAACCAGCTCTCTTAACAGCTTGCATACAGGGAAAACATTAATTGATTACAGTTTGATTAGAGCAGCTGACACTGAAGAGGTTAAAAGGTTATTACAGTGAGGGAATTGGTGCTTTATCTCGCTCTGAGTGAGCTGCTGCTCGGCGCCTGTCGCGAGCTGAGTGGCTAAGCTTTAGATACAGAAAAAGTGTGAGAGGGAGAGGCACTGTGAGAGGCAGTGTCTGGCTTTGCAGGCATTAGCCAAGGAAATTTTTTAAGTACTGCACCTGAGCAACTCCTGGCAGCTGTGATACTTAATTTACTTTTTTGTTCACTTGCTCCTAATTCTGGAAGGCGCCGCAGTACATTAAAACAGACCTAACTTTCATAAGCAGCCCCAGGTTTTATGAAAACATTTTATGAAAAACCCTTGTCTTACATATTTGTCTGAGCTGCAGATGCATGAGATCTGCTTTCTTGAAAATATCAGATGAAAAATCCAGGAGTCACTTCTGAAAGTCTCTGAAGTGAGGGATGGTTTTTTTTCTGCTTTTTTCATTTGGTAAAACAGTCAAATAGATTCCTGATTCAGATGTTTAACCTTTCCAGCTGCTGTGGGAATTAGGTAGATAAAAAATATGAAAGAAAAAGGAAATAATTGTATTTATTCATCTTTGTCTGAGTTACTTCTATACTTTGAAACGTGACTAGCCGTAGAAAAACTCCCTTTCCCCAGCTGTTAAAAATGAATGTAGCTTAATTACTTGGATAAAGTTGCATTACAGCAGTTGGCTTTCATCTGGAAGCCACTGTATCCAATTGCCAAAGAATGCACGATATTAGAGTTATATTTCATGCCATATGCATTAAAGAACAGAACATAATCTTGGAATGGCCAAGCTGAATGTGACCAAAGGCCCATTTGCTGAGGATCCAGTTTCCAACAGTGGTCAGCAGCTCAGGGAGAGGGGAAAGACCAGGACAAGCACACAGTCATGCTTGCACTGAGTATTGCCCTACTGACCAAGGGGGGTTGAAAAATCCTCTCCTTGTCCTCTGGTGGAAAACACCACCCCTATAAAGATTAATAAAAGCAAAAAAATACATTTGAGGTATGTTTCATAGGTTGTACTGCTGAAGTTCAATGAAAGAATTTTGTTGAGAAGCTTGGTCCATTTTTTAAAGCTATGAAAATTGAGAAAGAATGAGAAACATAGATGACAAACCTCAACATTATGATAATATATTTTCCCCTTGTACTTGAGCCTTTTTTTTTTACTTGACATCACAAGAGAAGAAACTTTGTTCCAAAACTAGAGAAATTTTTATTTCAGGTGCCAATTTGTTGATAATAGTTGATAATGCATCAGAGTTCTCCTATGCAAGAGGCTTTTTCATATAGCAGTATTAAAGGCTGCTTTTCTTACCCCTCTTTTTACAGTGGCATCTCCATCTCTATTGTTTTCTAATTTGCCTATGAAGTTTTTTTACTAAGTTGGAGAATAGGAAATTGTTTTCTTATCAGTGAAGTGCCCATTGAAGAGAGGTTAGCCAGATCATAGAATAATTTCAGCCGGAAGGGACCTTTAAAGGCCAGCTAGTTCCAAACCTCCACCCATGATCAGGGGCATCTTAGCTAGATCAGGTTGCCCAGAGCCCCATCCAATCTGGCCTTGAATGTTTCCAGGGATGGTATGACAGATGATGCTGTCAAAACTAGTTCTCCCTTCTTTTAATTTTAACAAGTTTTTGCTTCAACAAAAGTTCCAGAGTTCACTAAGCAGGAAATTGCCTCTTTGTTGCAGAGATTTCTGTGCTAGTGAAGATGTTTAACAGGGTTGTGTGGCTGCAATACACAACTTCATGTAGTGCACCAAATGGTTTTGTGTTCAAAACTAATTTTTGAGTGATCCAGGCTATGTCAGCAGTCAATGTACAGGGTTAAATGTTGAGATTTGTATTTGCTGCCTTTCTTTTGATCTAATAAATACAATTTTGGTACCCTTTGGCCAAATGCACCAGTGCCGAGATAGTACCCACTTGTTTGGCCACGAAAGACCTTTACCTTAGATATAGCTTTTGTGCCTCTACTTGCTGCATATTATTTAGAATATACTGCTTTTATTTTTACATTGTTAGAGAAAAGCCTGTAAGTTTGTAATTTCATTGCAAGTTTCACAATATATTTACTTAAATGAAAACCCCTGAAGCATATTTAAAATGAAAAGGGTGGTTAAAAAAAATCTCCCTGATTAACTTTCAAATTACTTTTTCATCTCACAGCATTTCCTTTCTGTTTGCCCGAGCTGTCCTCACCACAGCTTCCACTCTACTGCAAATTAACTCTGTTCCCTGAGTGACTCTGCTTGTGCTCATGGGCATCGCCCTAGCACTGACAGATATTTCTGGGGCACAGCTGAAGCACAGGGGATTACAAATGTTCTTGTAAAATCAAGCCTTTTTAGGGTTGCCCCAAGACACGAAAGGTTACATTTTAATTCCTCTGTTAAATTTAAAGATCATTTTCCTAGTAGAGTTACACAGTGTAATCCATACAACATTGAATATTTTATAAAAAGCAGATTGCTAATCTTTTTTTTCTTTCTTTCTTTTTTTTTTCCCGTGTCTAAAATAGTCAGCACTCACTATGCATCTATGCGTGAAACAACTTATGGATATATTTTCTTAATGTTTTTCCGCAGATTCGTTTGTGTTTAATGTAGTCATGCCTGTCTGCTAGAGTGTATTTGCTTCTTCTTTAAAGACTTCCAAGCTTTCTCAAGTCCCTTTTTCATGAATGTTTCATTTCAAGTACTTATTTTTTCATTCAGCCGTATTTAGCTCTTGTTTCTATCAACAGCTTTTAAATTTCCTTGGATAGTAAATTCTTCATTGAAGGATATACAGTTGTCAGTGTCAATGTGCGGGGAAAGCATGATTTCCTTTAAAACCCATCTTCTTTTGATTACCAATGCGAAAACATGGATTTATGTAGTTGGAGTTTTTTTTCCGGAGTTCTTTAAACTTCATTTGTAGTGCAGGTCCTGCTTTGTTTTTTGTTCTTCATACACAGCCTTCTGTGCTTAGTCATATTTATGTACATATGGAAAAAGTATACCTTCTAATTCCTCATGCTGGAGATTGTGAATTACTTTTCTTTGACAATTTATTAATTTAAGTTCAGTATTTTCCACTTTATGCTGTTTTGTTAAGGTGGTTATTAATAAGTCTGGTTGGGAATGCAAATGAGTTGATTTCCTTTTTGCAGCAGGAGTTGTTTGCTGCTGCTCATTTAACCATTAAGTATAGGCTACAAATTATTCCAAATTTTCTTCCCTGTCGTAGAGTTCACTAGAACTCTGGTTTCACCCTTACCTGACAGCTTTTTCAGAGAAAACAAGACCTTGTTTCAATGGCAAAGACATGTATGGATTTGTGTCCTGGCCTTTTAGAAGGGGGTGTTTTGCTGAGTGAGTAGAGGGGTTCTCTAGGATAATTCACTTTAGAACCAGGATGAGGTTGACATTATTTCTGAACCCATTTCAGTGTTGCTTTTCTTAATCTCTTCTTGAAAAAAATTTTCAATTTTTTATTGTGCTTTTCATCTGGGAAAAAAAATGCTACAGATGCTTGGTGTTTACTTTCAATTTTTAATTTTTAAGTTCTAAATCATACCAACATTTTCTCTACTTTAATTCTTTCACAGAGACATCCTTTCATATATCATATGACTTGAGAAGCTCTTATTTATTGCTATCTATTTACTTAAAATGTGTTCTCTTTTCCTTCTTATTGATGTTTTCACTTTGCAAAGACATGGTTTGTTTATTTGTTGTATTGCTTTTTATTTACTTTCAGCGTCAGATTTTTTCCCCTCTTTTCTTACAGTTAATATGTCTGTCCTGTCCCATTGCTTCTGCCTCTCCTAATCTTCCTAGTAACTTGCAAAACTTCCAACTTTAGAGGCTGTCACGTAACTCAGCTGGCCCTGGGTGATTGGCCCTCTTAAAGATGCTGAAGACTCTTCACAAAAATATTTCTTTATCCAAACAATTTAACACATTTTAATATATTGGAGTTCAGAAACTCAGTCGAAAGCTGTTTTCCTCTACCTTTGGTTGAATTACTTCATGTAGAGACATGACTGAAAATACAAAGTACTTCATTAACTGGATGACATTTCACCATATAGTCAATATTACCAATGTTCATGTGCTTAAACTAATAATAAATTATAGGTTCTGTACAATCCTTGTGTGTTCAGCTTATATCCCCAGAGAATATGAATACTAAAACTCAACTTTTCCTTGCAATAATTTATGTAAAAATACCGAGCAAGTAAAATATTTCAATTTGAAATTAAAAGTATATTTTCCTGCTGCTTCTTGCAGAGATCCTCTTGAATCTGTTGAAAAGAGAAAAATTAAGTAGTTTTGCTTTGGAATCCATCCTGTAAGTTCAAGGTGCATTTGTGTCAATATTTAGTTAGAAAGAGACAAATTGAAGGGAGAGTTTCTGGTGTCACTTTTTCTGGTTGCGAAACTTCAGCAAGGGAGAAAGTGGTGAGGCACTGGCACAGGTTGCCCAGAGACTTTATAGATGCCCTATCTCTGGTCAAGGCTAGGCTGGATGGGCCCTGAGCAGCTTGGGGGAAGGTGTCCCTGTGACAGGGGTGGTTGGAACTGGATGGGACATTAAGGTCCCTTCCAACTCAAACCATTCTGTGATACAAAGGGATGAAGTTTTCCCAAAGGATGCAGAGATTATCGCCTGTTTCTGGAGATCTCATGCTGAGGAAAGATGGCAAGTCTGACAAGAAGTGACAACTGTTATGCTGGCATTGATAAATATTACAGGAGACAACAGCTTATCAGGGGTTTTCTTGGCCCAGTTCTGTGGCTGCTGTCAGAACAGTGAGTGTTAGGGACAGTCTTTCATTATTTATATTTTTCAAGTTTATAGTTCTTGACACATACGAGGATTTGCTTTTTATTATAATACTGAGCTAGGCAAAAACAAAAAAAGAGTAGTGTTTTCTTTAAATGGCACCATTGGCTAAGCTGCTTGCCCGAGGTCTCAGTCAAGATGTAATTCTCTCTGAGGTCATTCAGCCTTTGTTGGTGAGATGAGTCTCTTCTCACCAACTATAGAGGACACATCGATGACTTAGGCTGGATCAACAACGCTAAGTCAAGAGGAATCGATCTCTTCTGGTGCCTGTGGGAAGCAGCTACTCGAAAGTGCTATGCAGACATCAAATTGCTTTCCCCAGCTCAACAGGTGAACCACTAATGAAGCTAGAAAGAAACTCATTGAGTTCTCTGCCTTTGGTTTATTGCTAGCCAAGAATTTCTCACAGGAATAATTCTTGAGGCAAGTTATTGCAGTCATTATTTTGATGGAAGGAGAGAATAATGGGAAAAATTATGGACAACATAAATTTGTGATTCTAGTAGAAAAATAATAAAATTAAGAGTTTCAAGGCAAGAAATTGCAAGCTAATTCTAGCTAATTGGTTGCTTAATTTGAATTTATTTATTGCCTGCAGGTGAGAATGATAGCAGACTATGTGAAATGAAATATAAAGTATGCACTTTAAAATAGAGAGGGACAGAGGTAGAAGGAAGATCTGCTTAGGGGCTCCTAAGTGCTGCACTTGCATCCACAGCTTCTTTAAGGATTTCACTTACAAAAGTGAATAGTTATCCTGCTCCATGTGCCTTCCTGGCGCTGATCTGTGCCTGCTGAGAGTGGTAATACATGGGATCTTTAGTGAAAGTAAAAATACTGATTTGAGGTGCATTTGATGGTTAGGTGACCACAGCATTATTAAGGACAGAAATTCTGTTGAGTAGTCTTTTATGCACACTCACACACACACACACACACATACTCACACACAGCCATTGGAAACTGGAAATTGGGATTCACAGGGCTGGATTTTAACAGCTGCAAAGGATATCTGCAAGAAATCTCATCACAGCTGTCATATTCCACACATTCTTAGACTGCTGGTGCTTTGAAGGGTAAGAAGGTAAACAGCTTCAGATCACACACTAAGCTGTTCCTGGGATAAAACCATTTTTAGCAAGTCAACTCAATGCCTCTGAAAATATTTCATACCGAGCTACTTCTACAATAAATTCCCCTTCTTTTATTATCTTGATCTACGTCACTCTTTCTTATGTTACTTGCCTTTTCATGGTTGTTAAGATGGCAGCTGACAAGAGAAATAAGAATCAAATTTAGATTTCATTGTCAATCTCAATACTTCATTACAGACTCATTGAAAATACTTAATTAACTGCAGAGTCACTGAAATAATGCCATATGTCAGTCAGCTTAAAAAAACCTCTCTTTTCAATATTAATTTTGAGTAGGAAAACCTTTGCACGACAGAAAATTGCACTGAAGATATGTATTATCTTTGATTTTACCCTCTCTCACCTACATGGGTTACTGTATAATGGCTGAATTAGAAATTCAAGTGAATGCTCAAGTAAATGAGATTTTTTAAATTAAGTATTAACTACAGTTCAGTGTGAAGTGTTTAAAGTTAGAACTTCATTTATCTACAAAGTTAAAATTTCCATATATTTTAACCTGGGAATCCATCTTCTTTTAGAAGCGCTAGTATCTGGAACAAAAAGTAATTTTATCCCGTGGTTTCAGGGTTGAAGATGGTTTCAACAGTATTACAGTCAATTTTTTTTCAGCAATGCACTCAAATTAGGCTCTGAAATAGAAATATCCTGATCTGAGGTGACTGAGTTTAGTTATATTTTGTAGCTTGAACATGGATTTAGAAGTATGGCATAAATCACCTTTCAGTAAAGTTTTTTATCAGACATCTTGAAGTATTTTTTTGTGATTTTCTGATTCCTTTTGCAGTTTTCAAGGGAAGCATGTGAGACTAACCCAAGCAATAATTACTTTTAGCACTTATAATAATTATTTTAGCACTTCAGTTTATAAACGTGTTTACATTAAAATGGTTTACACACAACAACTCAGAGTTTTGCAGAAAATTCAGGTTTTACAAACTTTGAACAACATTTCTGAACACTGATTTTAATTGTTGCTTCAGTGCTGTTTGGTGCCTAAATACACAAAGAAATGTGTAACAAGCATGTTATGAGTCAGTCAGGTTACTTTAGTTTCAGTTTAATGCATGTGCCTCCTAGATAAGAAATTTTCATATTCTTGGAGAGACTCAGAGTACTGGGGATTATGCTGATCATCCCCTGACTTGCAGAGACTGAGTTTGGCAACCGGGACTGAGTGTGAAGTGGGGACAGAGGAGAGAGGTGTAAAACCCTCATACTTTGGCTTTTCTGTCATTTCATTTATGAAGTGAGTGCTGAAAGTTTTTTATACAGTTGGGCACTTCAGTGGTATTTGTTAAGAGGGTTCTTTAATGTGTGCATGTGTGTCCAGCTTTTCAGTGTTGCTCTTCTGAACCTCCCATTGTGTTACACGTGTGTCAGTGTGTATTTGTGCAAAATTTTGTATGGAGATCCCCACCTCCTTAACCATTCGAGCAGCCTCTGATAGAAGTTATCAAAGCAATGTCTGATTCAGAATGATCTGCCTACATGGCTCAAAGGGTAACACACAGCCATTCCAGCTTGTGTTCCAAGAGTAATGTACCTGCATTATTTTCCTTCCCTGCAATTATATGCCCTGCACCTCTGAAAAAAATACCTGAAATTTGCATCTATCTCAGAAATTCATCCCCTTTATAAAGGAATAATACTCAGTGTAAGGTAAGTATCTTTTTTATGATGGGTTGCTAGTTGCTTTTTAAGCTGCAAAAGGTTTTGATTAGATTGTAGGGGAAAAAATCCATACTCATTGGGTGTTGAGGCACTGGCACAGGTTGCCCAGAGAAGCCGTAGGTGCTTCATCCCTGGAAGTGTTCAAGGCCAGCATGGGTGGTGCTTTGAGCAACCTGGTCTAGTGGAAGGTGTCCTAGCCCATGGCAGGGGGTTGGAACCAGATGATCTTAAAGGTCTCTTCCAACCCAAGGCACTCTGTGATTCTCATCCTTCTCAGCTGTTTCTACGCATGTCTCAGTATTGACTACCAGGAGATAGTTCATGTTATTATTCTTGGATTGGATTTGGCAACGATGTAAAAATTCTGCAGTCTGTGGTTGCCAAAATTCCAAAGCAAAGTGTACCAAACAGGCCCACAGGGACAGCAGAGGTTCTGACAGGCAGTGGCTACTAACTCTGTCCTTGAATTTGCATAACTCTCTTCTGATTATTTTGTTACACAGCTCGGCCACCTTTAAGGATCAGAAAAGTAAGACTGTAATTATGTTTTGAAGATAAAGAGAGAGCAATGTGAGTGTTAGCTATTGGACAGAAACTGTAAGTTTCAGTGTCAGGAGTCAACCTGCATTGGAATAAAGAATTCATAAATTAATGCCATTGCTCAAAAACTTTATACATTTAGGACTGTCATAAAATAACATGAGAAGTGTCTGCAGCATGGAAATAACTGCTACAAATGAAAATGCTGACTATCTTAAGCACAGCAACTGCCATATTCTGTCTTGTCTGTGCATTCCCCATAAATATTTTCCTTCAGATAAAATTGCATCCATTATGTCTAATAAGTGACTATATGAGATGAATTTAATGTACTGGGAATGAAGCATCATAGTTTTTAGAATAAAGGGACTCAGTCCAGCATGTGGGTATGGGCAGGCCTGGCTGGATCCAGGGCTTCACCTCCAAGCTATTTTCAAGGAAATTAGAAGTGCGGTCATATGTTTTCTACTTGAATCCTTTAATAATGGAAATTCAAGGAGTTTTACTAAATGGACATTTTCACAAATCCATCTGGTTTCCATGGAAATTTTCATCTGCCAAATGAAACATCTCTCTTCAAAACCATAGGAATTCAGAAAAAGTCCAAATTATTTCCATTTGAAAGTGCTTTTGTGTTAACTTATGTGTTAAACACATGGGGTATCTCATATCCACACTTTCTTCTTCTTGAATTGTGGTCACTTCTCCTAGGATATCCCCTAAAGAGGAGCCCATAAGATGCCTCATTGCTTGGCCTTTAGAGTGGAAAAGAAGTGTAGGAGCACAGCAGAGCTATTTTCTAAATGTGAATTTTACCCTGAATGTCAGAAATATAATCATTTTAGGAGAAGTTAGGGGCAGAAATCAATTCTGGTAAACATGCCCTTCTGAAAAAAGGGTACAGATTACCACCATCAGGAAAAAAATTGATTTTATGCTTTGTAAATTGCATTTCATTTCTAGACATACTTCTGTCAGAGATCTTTCTATGATGTTTCAAAATAAGTTTGTAGGGGTCATAGAGAGGCATGGGAAAATCTGAGGGTGCTGAGAAAGTAAACAATTTTATAAATTAAATATAAGTAAGATAAAATAAATATTTAATATATTTATTCATACTCCCACCCAGATTCAGGTGGCTTAAGGCCAATGTGCCCACTAATAGTATATATTATAGTAGATGTAAAAATATTTTAAGTATAGTGTGTATGGTGTAGAATATATATAAATTATTATTATTAATATTCTTTCTTTGAAAATGCACTTAGTAGGAAAAGGTTGGCATGGGAAGGCTTTAGGCTGTCCAAATCTCTGTCCAAACACAGGAACCTAATGGCTGATATTTCTCTTTGATGTGAATAAAGGTCCAGACATGATCCTGTGCTGTCTGTTAAGATGAATCTTTTGGTAAGACACTGATAAGAAACATCTACAGAAAAGTTAGTATTTACCACTGGTGTAATTGCTCTGCCTCTTACAATAGAGTTTTAACTTCTGTGAAGAAATTAGAGGGTATTGCATTGTCACGTGGGTAGATTCCCTCTGACAGTCTACCTGCAGTCTCTCATCTTGTATTTAGGGAAGATTTTGCCTTTGAAATCTATGTATCTACCACTTGACCAAAAACAGCAGAACAGCAGCACATATTTCTCAGATCCCCTCACCACATCCAAGGGAGGGTATGTTGTCTCCTCTAGCATTTCTAGATCTGGAAAACGACAAGGTGAGAACTGTTTATACTGATACCTGAACAGCATCCACTGAGTCACAAGTGGTTCAGTTCACTAAGCTGTCCTAATAATTTTTTGTAAGAAAACATTACTACTAATGCAAATGAAAACAATGACTGCTGACTGCTGTTTGCACTTGTACTGCATTCTCTCCTAAGTCTCTTTACATTGCTTCTAAGTTTGAAAACTGAGTCATATTTAAATTGCTTGCATCAGTATAGTAAATAGTATGGCAATTACTGAGCAATCTGCTTTCTAACACATTTAAGTGATTTATGGCTGTAGTAGACAATGTATTAAAATCCTGTCTGTGAAATTAAAAATATAATGGCTGGAAAACTACATATGAGCTCAAAGGAAGCTATGAAACTTCCAAATAATTAATGGCTACCACCAAGAAAATTGTAGGTAGTGTTAAAAAAATAAAAAGGTAAGTAAATATATTCAAAAAGAAAATAGTTTTTAGATTGTTTAATAATTTCAGATTCACACTCGGCATAGGAAAGAATGTAGTGTTCAATTTTCTATTCCTATTTCCAGAGAAAATAGGGGCATAACTACTTTTAAAGTTAGCCCTAGTGAAACACTAACACGAATGACTAATTTTACACTGGGCTGTGGAAACAAGGAGACTTTAGAGCATGGAGCAGGCAGTGGGCTGGGGCTGCAGAGGACATGGGCTGTAAAACCCCTTGTGCCTGTTTTGCTTGTTCCAGAGCCTTGGAAAGCCATGCAGGCAATTGTCTCCAGCTTCGTAAGAGGGATCAGTGTCCCTCAGCTGTTCACTGGAGGGCAAGCATGGCTCTCTGAGGCTCTCCCTTTCTTCTCCATCCAGGCTCTGCCCCTTCTCACTTTTTCCTGTACTTCAGAGGTGTCTGGAACGTCGTGTGTAAGACATTAGTCCCCACTCTTCCAATGTGATTGTCATAAAGGAGAGTTCTCTGAGAGGCTTTTTCCAAGCCCAAAAAGGTGCTTTCACATCTTTTCCTTGTTTCCCCACAGATTTTCACTCTCAGTTCATGGTCTGTTGTGACAATGACAGCAGAAGAGGGCCTCTTGACCTCGCGATTAAAGCATAAGATTGACAACCAGGCATCGTGGGTTCTGCTTAACTCAACCACTTGCATTTGCATTGCTTATCAAGGTTTTGGGTTGGGGTTTTTTTTGCCTTTTTCCTCTCGGTTATTCTGCTGTTATGGTATTGCAGACCACTTTGGTCCTTTTTATGGCATTGTTTGTAAAACAAGGTGTGATGTAGCAAGGGGTGATGGAGCATGATGATAAGATCATTGTGAAATTTGATGAGGAGCCTGTTCAGCACTTCCCATTCACCGAAGCATCCCTGCTGAGCGCACTGGGTCTTGAAGCCAGGGGGGCTTCTAGTGACTAACGTGCAAAAACAGGCTCTTTGACTGTGGGTTAATCCTAAAATACATTTTGTGACTTCAGTGGAAGGTGTGCATGTCCAACAATTATTGTATCAGTCCATTATAATTTATAAAGTGCTTGGAGATCTGCTGTGCAGCCAGGCTTTTATTCGATCTTTAGTATGCATTACATGAGCGAGCTGATTTTTAACTTGTCTTTGAGCATAAATAATGGTTGTGAGCACGATGGTTGGCAATGTATTTTGGTGACAAGAATCCTGCATTAAGTATAAGAATAATTCATGATTTTAAGCGGTTTCATTATGTTCATGCATCAGTTAATTGTGTGCGATTTTTTAAAATCCCTCTATAACTTCAGATGATACGGGACCCCTAAATCTTTTTATTTTGTGTGACCTGGGGTCGTAAGTCCCTTAGTTTACACTATATTATAGTCTGAATGTAATCCTGGCAAAAAATGAGCAAAGGCTGGAAACACAACTAATTATTCCATAAGGAGATCAGTGTTAATGACAAAAGCTGAGATTTCACTTCATTTCTATATTGAGACCGCAATGTATTATTTAAAATGACATAACTTACTTTATAAACAGTTTTTTAAGAATTCATAAGTAAACATAATTATAAAACAGTTTTTTTAATAGGTCTCTTCAATTATTTAATACTTGAAGCCAGATTTTTTGAGTGCCTTCTTCAATAGAAGTTGCCATATAATATTTTCATTCAAAGAATTACGCAAGGAATGTTTCTCTTTAGAAAACTGAATATTTTAAATAGGTCTGATGCCAAAGGCATTCTGTCTCTCGTAGTGGCCATCATATTTCACTGCTCTGAGCCAGCTGTTTTCAAATTTCCAATTTTTAATCTCCCCTGTTATTCTTTTCACTATAACCAGATCTGTAAACTTCTGAGGTTTGTAAATCTTGCTTGGGGCTAAATATATATCCCTGTAATGTATTTTACCTTAAATTATTGATATGTATGTTCAATTGTAACTTTATCTTAAAGTTTTTGTCTGAGAATTATTATATAATGCTATTTAAGAAGTCCTCAATTGCTTTTGTGTAAGAAATTTAGATATTAAATAGTGAGATAAATTTCTAGAGTATTCATTGTATTCTTACTGACTGGGAAGATTTACTTCTTCATGTCTGTGATAAAGGTTGCTGGGACTTGTGAAATTCTCATTTATGGGGCAGTATTTTATTGAATTTAGGATTAATTTTTTGTACTGCTGTAGTTCCTGGAAGGCCCACTTACAGATGGCAGTAAGGCATTGTAAAAACATAAAAATTCTGGGTGTCTCTGACAGCTGACAAAAAGCACTAAAGAGGCAAAGACAGCCCAACATCCCAAGGGAGCAGTCAGGTGATATTGTCCGACTAAGTCAGGTTTTCCTGCATGTAGTACAGTTAAAGTCAAGGACTTGAAGAACAGTGAAAACTGTGTGTGGATATTCCAAATTGATTTTCTAAGTACTAGCAAATCCCTGAAAGAAAGAATTAGGTCAGCATCAGGCACCCAATGTCATGGGCCAGACAGGGGCAGGGAGGTGCTCCAGATGCTGCATGAAGTATCAAGGGGACTGTCTAAAGCCCTGTTTGTGGTTAGTGTCACTGCTGGGGTAGAGGTCTGGTGCAGCGGGGAGCTCGGGCTGCCACCAGCACAGTGCTGCTGTTCCTCTGCAATGGTTCAGGGGGATGTGGCTGCTTCTGTCCAGGCTGTAGGGTGGCAGAGGATTTTAAGCCCTCAGGAATGTCATATGGTGACAAATGTGACAAAATGTGACATGGTGAAAGTGCATACAAAAAATATCACCAAGTAAACTTCTCCAAGTCAGGGACAGTCTCTCACAGAGCTTGTGGGCACACGAGGATTACATGACCAAATGTGAGATGTGGACACACAGGCACATGCCCATAATCCTTTCCTAGTTCTGATACACCTGTGTCTCTCTGGTTTCACTGGCTTTTTCCTATAGATAAATTGATCCTGTTTCTTCTTTTTCTATAAAATGAAAACTGTGAAGCTTTTCATTGCAGCATATAAACGCTTTACAATCATGGCTTGTATTTAATTTTTCATAATAACAGTGAAAAGACAAAATTTGCAACGAGTCAACAAATGTAAACATGAATTAAATTACCCAGATATCATCCCATTCCAGTGTCACTGCCAGCATTAAGTTCAACCTTACATCTCATCATTGAACAGAGCTGTTGTACAGATTTGCGTGGTTGGAGGTATGCCATAAGACTGGCAAGGCTTTCTTGATGGTGCTCTTGTGATCAATAGTTTGTCATGTGTTCGGTTCAGGAAAGTTCTTTAAAAGATTAATATAAAATTGCAATAAACAAATAATCAACATTATTACATAACATGCTTAGGCTTCTAATAAGTAAAATTAAATCTAGGTTTTCCTATTAAATAATCTGAAATTGTTTATAGCATATTAAATATATTCACCTGTATTTCTCTCTAGACTGTGAATCTTTAATGCACCATAATCAATATAAAATTCAAAACCGGTGGTTTTACTTGAGCCTACAGCATGAGCAATCAACAGGAACAAGATAAGATAATACAAAGCTAGTACTTCCCATATCTCAAATTATTTATACAAAAGCTGTGTAGAAAATTGCTTTATTATTTGTACTATATTTCAGTTAATTTGTCCAAATAATTAAAATGCATCTTCTAATAACAGGACGGTGATGAAAAGCAAATGAAAAAATATGATGTGTTGATGAGTACAAGAAAAATAAAAATACAAGGAAGAGATAAAATATTTCATGTAGGTTTTGTTTGAAAATAATGGAGCAAATTATTTTTTTCTGCATCTTTCAGTTTCATCAGCAGGCTCATCTTCCTAGAGGATATTCTTTGTTATACTATTCCAGAGCACAAAAACTTCTATCTTAAACGTGTTTCAGATTATAGCCTTTTAGATATTTCCCTTCAAATTCTAGTCTGACTAGTCAAGATATTTACCCGGGATAAAACTCAAAAGAGATAGACAGACAGAAATTTTTGGTGGTTTGAGAGAAACTGATATTGATGCTTAGCAAAAGGAAAATCTCTTCTAGAGGCTGAAGTCAGCATTAATTGAGATTAAACAGAGACAAAACAACATAACATGTATGTCATTTTGTCAATTATTATATTTAACGTTAAATTAATATATTTTTAACTCTTTTTACCAATCTAGAAAAGAGTAATTTTGCATCTAACTCAGCTGTATCTTAGAAAAGGCTTTATAAATGGAGTGGCTTTTGTTAGCTGCAGATCTGTGCTTCACTATATCAACAGCCACTTCTGGACCATAACATTTCTTAAGCCAAGGTTTTACCATGGCCAGAGGGATTTCCTAGAGAAGAGCATTAGCTCAAAAACATGGCTTTGCCATTCAGCATTTTAAACACAATCAAACCATTTTACCCTGATGAACATACATCAGTTCTAAGATGCCAGAAAATACTCCCTGGACCAGTATCTAGAGTATATATAGGTGTAGAATCTTCTCCTATAGACATGGACTTTCACCTTAGTCATCTTAGTGGCTGAAGTTGGACTCTTCAATTGAGTCTGTATGACTTACTCTGGCTATAATCTTTTCCTTATAGAAAAATAATAGCTTTATTTATGATTCCAGTTCTGAACTTGATTTTTCAATCAATATTTACCTAATGGAAAAAACAAACAATCAAAAAAAGAAACAAGTTTGGACACAAGCCTCCCTTCCTTCTATGGTTATTTTTCTCTCACATTCATTTATTCTGGTCTCTTTATTCTGTATGTTCCTCCTTAGCAAGAATTTGTTTTCTACTTCTGGGTTTCTGTTCAATCACTGACCTATCATTCTTTTGAAACAATTGCTTCTTAGAGTGCATCTCATTTAAGAAGAAAGCACAAAATCATGACCTAAAAAAATAACTTCATTCTAAAGAACACTTTGATCTTTTCCAAACCATAGTGCTTTACAAAATTCAATTAACTTTCCCAGTGTGATTCCATTTAGCCAAAAGTAAGCAAAGAGTACAAAGTCATCATTTTACTTATTGACCAAAAGCTGACTAATTCACTGGCTGTTTCTCCTGCTTGTACGAGCACTTGCTACTGTTTGGATTATGGACACTACAGCAGATGTTTACTTGATTTTAAGTGAATATTTTTTGCACTTTTGGTTTCATAATTGTATTCAAGAATTTAAATGGCAGAGCATACTTGAATTGATGTTCTATATATAAACTGCATTAGTATTAGCTTGGTGATTACTTTGAAAAGGAATTTATTACTGCTTATCAAGATGAGATCAGTATCATATCACATGTAAGAACTTTGCAGTTAGATACCATGTGGCTGTTCTTGTCTTTATTTTCTTCCCCTTCCCTCTTCAGTTTTCATTTCCATCTCTTTTGGATTGTATCCTGATTTTTATTACTGATTTGTAAAAGGATGGATTTACAGGATAGTGCTTATTGTATTGAGTTAAACTTATCTTCTTTATTTAAATTTGGAGGATTTTGCCCTCAGTAATAAATCATCTGAGTTCTTTAATAGACCTTTTATAAAAACTATGGCTTTTCTCTGCTCATCCTTGAGGTAAAGCTGCTGTTAATCCAGTATTTTTTAATTAGGCTTGATTCTCCTCTGTTTAATTGATAGTAGAATCAAATAAAATGGCAAAAATGCCAAGAATTTGACAGCACTGAGCTGTAGTGGCCTTTAGAAATCTTCCTTAGGTATAGCTGCACCCTGGGCATTCAAATCTTTCGTTCAACATTAAATTAATTTCCTTGTTCTGTGGCCTATACTGCTGCACCTTGTTTCTGTTAATTCTGTTCAGGCTTCATTTTACACTTCCTGCCATTACATCTAAAATGTTTAATTTTTTTCTTCTTGTGTTGGGACTCAGTTGTTTAAACACATCAGTGAGTACCTGACCAAAATGTCCATACAACATGCTTTCTCCATGCATAATTTTACTTCTTGATTTCAGAGCATGACCTCTCTTCTATCCTGTAGTCTAATCAAGAACTGTTTTCTCCCAAGCAAGTCTCTGCCTATGTAAATAAGCAATTTTGTGTTACGGTCTCAGATATCCTCCTTGATGTATTGCTTCTTTTTATTGCCTCTATACTTATGTCTAACTCATTCAAATCCTTCATTACTCTTATTTTTGTTTTTTTTCCCCACAGTCTTCTAAGAGGTTTTTGCCTTTTTTATTATCACTTCTAATGAGACAGAAGAAACTGGTTGATAACTTTCCCATGGATTAGGTTTCATTAGAAAATGTCAATTGTGCAGAATTTCTCTTTGAAAACTCTATATGACAACTTGAAATTAAGAAAATTGCTTTTACCTGTGGGAGTCAGAGTTTACAGCTTCCAATTCCCTTATTCCCATACTATCTCTCTCTACTCAGAGTAGTCAGTTCCTGCAGACCATTCAATTCAAGTGCCTTCAGCAGTTGCAGGATCAAGCCTGACACTGGAAGACGAGAAGCATTTCTTTTTCTTCAGTTGTTTAATTTTAGCTACAATTTGAGAGAACTTTGCCTCCAAAATTCAAATCTTGTCCAAAGATGTGTTTCTGGCTGTGCAAACCTCTCCATGCTGGCACTGTATTCAGCTGTTCCCTGGATGGGTCCAAGCTCAGTGCCATGTTCTCTCTCCGGTGCTCTGAGTGTGCATTGCCCCGGGTGTCAACGCAAAGCCCTTCTGACAAAGGTGCAGTTGTTTCTCTCCCATATTTTCCCGGCACATCTGGTCTCAGGATCTATGTCCAGTGTATGCAATCTCTGTGCCTCAGTCCCCCCCTCTCTGCCTCCTATTCAAAACTCTCTGCTTCGGTGTCTCTTTGTTCTTCCTGATTTGGCACAGTCCTTTACTGTATGTCTGTGATTTAACATTCTTAAACTTCTTTCCCCTGCCATGTCTGTTGCTTCTTTTGTTAGGATGTATCCCAACAGACCACATGTGTTTCCAAAGGGCTTCCTAATGGCATGCAAACCTGAATCTCTTCTGAACACATCAACATGGGAGTCAGTCATTCAGAACAGTGCTGCTGGGCAGACAGATGGACCAGCTGGACTATCCATTCCAGATCTCATATCTTTCTGCCCAAGGTCTGTGGCTCCAGCATGGGACTGGCTTTTCTTCATGACATGAAGAGTATCATTAGTTTTTTTTTCTGTACTTACAAACTCAAAGGTCTACTTAAAACTAATTCAAGCTGAATTTGAACTTTACAGTTGGTGTAGCTGATTCTCAACATGTCTATGTGGAGCTTGCTCCTTTTGTAATATAAGCTCTCCAGTCTGACCAAGGTTCCGAAGTGTTTTGTCTACACACCACTATAGCTGTTTAAAGGTGTGGTTTAAATGTATCGAACAATGGTGTCATGCATTGAACCAAATCCCAAAATTTGTCTTAGTGCTGTTTAAACAAAGGATGTAGAGCCATTCACAGCCCATGAGATCTCACACCTGTAGCTACCCTTCCTATGATGAAGGAAGGACAAGCAAAGCCAGGGCAACAGGAGCATCGTGGGATGGCTTTGCTGAGTCACAGCTTGTTGCACCTACTATGATTTAAAAAAAAAAAAAAAAGCCTCTTAAAATAAGCATTATTTTATCGTAAAGATTACTCCAGTTGAAATTGCATAGCAACTGTGTATGCCCCATGTTCATTTTGTACAATCCACATGGCATGTGCTTGGGGACAGATTTACTTGTACAAGCTTAGCAGGTGCAAACAGCACAAAGTGGTCCCTGTGAAAAAACATTATTGTCCTCAGTCCTCCTTCAGAATTTTTCTGGTCTTAACTTTGTAGCTGAGGCTCAGTTGGAGTCTTAATGATTGGCATCTGTCACATGTGTTGACACAACATGTCTCACAAGTGATGTTATTAGTCATTGTTTTCCTGGCATGGACTTTCTTCTGCTCTAGGCCACCAGTCTGGCTTAGACTCTGTGTCGCTGATTTTTTGCCTTTTACAGTAAGGAGAACATAAGTGATAACAAGGAAAAGAAAGTAGCAAGTTAGTAAGGATTCAAATCAATTTTCATAGCAGTTTTTAATGACTGTGCTCCCTGCTTCATCTAGATCCTGTTCACTCCCTTTTCTGTGACTGTTGCTCTGTAGTGCAACAGTGCTGCATCTCATTTGGCAGCCCCAACTGATATTTATTTCATTCTTCTGAAGGTCTCACAAATGCAGGAATTGTTTTAGAGAGGGGATATATGGTTTTCTTTCTCTTTCTGAGATGAGTTACATTTTTCTCAAAAACAACCAAGACTTCGTTTCTGCTCAACTACCTAAATCCGCTAAATTTTCTTGTGCTTTTTCAAAACTCAGACTTTTCCTTGCTATGGATTAGCATTGGGTGGGTCATATTCTCCTGGCAAGGCACAGTGTCATAATCAAATCCATTTTCTGACCAGTAACTGTATGATGAAAGCATTTATCTTTTCAGCTGTGGTGTGGCTGTGGGACAGAAGGACCAGAGGTTGCACCCCCCTGCCTAGTGGCTTTGAACATCATCAAGATCATAGAACCACTCTCTCCCTCTGCAACAGGGTCAATTCTCCCCTTTCCTCACCTGAGATCAGGTTTTCAAGTGTTTTCCAGCCTCAAGAAGCTGGCACAACAGTTACATTCAGAAATGTGATCAGTCACATAATTCAAAAAGTAACTCTTTGGAGAAATAACCCATTCTCGGGGGGTTGTGCTGGCTGCTTGGATATGTGTTTGTTAGGTTGTTATATTGAGATGTGTTTGTTTATCATAAAGGATTAAGGAAATTGTTATGAGCAGGAAGAGGGGGGTTATTCTTCAATGTGGAGTTTTATCAACTGCAAATGTGGCGTGTTTTCTACCAATCCTGAACATTCACCTTGTGATTCTGCTTTTAAAAACCTGCTTGTGCTTGATGCAGTCAATCTGTTATTCACATAAACTGCTCTGTATGAGTGCTCAGTAACACCACAGAGGGAGGCTGCCCACCCCGCAGGGAGCAGCTGAGCAGCCCAAGCCCAACACACAGCTCATCTGCTGCCAACAGCAGGGGCACCACAGCAGCGAGATGGAGCAGCAGGGTGGAGATACCTGCTGTTTCGGCAGCCAGAGCAATTGCCAAGGCAAAGGAGCCCTAAGGTGGTGATGTTTCACTGACTCACCTGTCTCAGTGACACTGCAGAAACGGGCAAGTGAGGTCGGGGGGCCGGAGGTGGGCTGTTAGCTCTACTGTCAGGACAATAATAAAACTTTAACTAAGTCAGCAGAAGCAATTTAGATGCAAAAGGGATTAGAGCTCATTACTGACTCCCCAAGGAGTCCAGCTCCTGATCCAGCTATCTCCTCTGGAAACTTACAAAGCCTTTTGAGCAGCAGTAATAACTGGAAAACAGTGCAAGGTGTTGTCAAGAAGTTTTATTTTTTTTCCCTTGGACACACAAAAGATTTCCGTTGCAGCTTTTCACTTGGGCTGGCAGTAGGTGTTCATACTCAGCTCTCTTCTGGCATTATGAAAACCTGCATATATTGTTTGGGGAATTCACAGGAAACATTTCTAACTACTCTGGAGTTAGTGTTGGTCAATATTATAGCATAGTAGCTCTGTTAGAAGTAGAAATCAAGGAATTTCAGAGGAGAAAGTGCTATGGCTTGAATAAATAACTGCCTTGGTAAAGGCCATCTTTACTGAGGGAAAATCACCCTGCTCTTAGCACCTATCCTTTCAGAGTAGGAAAGCCCAGCAACAGGATATTGAAGAGCACTTAATTCCAACATGGGAGTTTAATATGGAAGGAAAAAAGCAAAAACTAACTCTGAAATGTTTGAACAGCACTTTATTATGGATAATGGATTTAGTTAATAATATAGATGTTTTCTATCAAGAAGGGTGAAATGAAAAATAATGCAAACAGAAATGAAAAATATTATGAAGGTTGCACAAGGTCATGGCTGGCAGATGTTATGACATGTGTCTGTGCATGCGTTCATGCTTCTTTATTTAGTTAAATGAAATAAAGACTCTTCTTGACAGAAGAGGACCCCAGGGTGATAGTCTCATGTAGCAGTCATGACAAGGAGCCAGAAAATTTGGGACAAGTATGGAAGAGGTTTTTGGGGAAGAGTTTTGCAATTTCCTTGGCTGTTTTTAAAATACACAAAGCACTTGTCAATGTAGGGAGTACGAAAAAAATCACCTTAATACAGGCAGGGTTTGCTTATGTGCAAGTTTTATTTCAGGAGCGGGACATGTATCCATCTCTCTCCACTTCTGCTGCAGCTGTGCCCGAGATCTCTAGGTTTGTTGGTCTTTATTGTGGGACAGACATATAAAAGCACAGGGACCTGTAAAGCAGAACCTCAGGTCATGTTACTTCTGTTTGATAGCATCTTGTTTGTTCCTTGGTCAGATGTCTCCTGTCACGTTTCTTGTACCTGGAACTTGCAAGGCAGCCCATCCCTTGTGTGGAAGGTGTGTGTTTGTAAGGTAAAATTAGTGTGTGAGATACAGAGGGAGTAAGACATTGGAGAGAATTGCCTATGAATTATGTTTGTCAGAGTCTGGAAGGTAAGGAAGTTGAAAGAGAACATTAACACAGGACAATTACGGTTGGTTTTTCATAGTTATTCCATTTCTCTAAAGAAGAAGTAATGATTCAGTAGTAATTTCCTTTACACAAGCAATGTTTTGATTGATTTGAGACCCTAAACAGACACCAACTTTTGCTAAGCTTCACAGAGGGTTTTTTTTCCAATTTTAATAGAGGTTTCCATGTATGATTTTGCTAATTTTACAAAATGCTCAGAAGACACATCTCTTCCAGACCTAATCTTAGTAACAATAAATTATTTTTACCTCAGTTCCTAGATTATGAAAGTTTTTTCATGTTACTTTTCCAGTCCATGTGAATCCAGAAAATTATCTGGGCAATGAAAGCACTAGACAATACTCCGATCAGAGTTTCAAAAAATGTCCTCATTTTCTTCTCTGTCACTGTATATTTCTTTGTCTTTCTTGATGTGCCAAATGAACTGAAGAAATTAAAATTATTAAGTACATGGGATCAGAAATGGACCTGCATAATCATCAACCATCAATAATTTAAAGTAATTATTCTGACATAAAATAAGTAGAGTCAGAAATTATCTTACCATATTGCAATTTGCAGTAGGAAGTACTTTTCCTTGCTGATTTTCAAACTGCTTGAAAAAATCAGGTTTTCAACAGAGCGTGGACTCTTCTTTATCTATAGGCTGTTTTTTTTCTGTGCTGTCTTTTCCTAATTTATTTTTATTTTGTTTGGGGCACTATGACTTGGTTGACTTGTGCTTGACATCTCTGTCTTCAGTTGGTTTTGCTCAGTATTTCTGTGCTCTCTATCAAAGCTGACTGAAAATGATGCTATAATCGTATATATGTTATGTTAGAAGAGGAAAGGGAGATTCATCATAAGCAGGGAAAAAGCAAATGAAACTTCA
Source organism: Grantiella picta (assembly GCA_013397955.1). Lineage (NCBI taxonomy): Eukaryota > Metazoa > Chordata > Aves > Passeriformes > Meliphagidae > Grantiella > Grantiella picta. The sequence continues at coordinate 351,692 of VZRM01004033.1, forward strand.
TAGCAAATATATCAAAATCCAATATTTTTTCTGGAATGTAATGCACAGTTATGACTGAAGATTGTGACTCCCAGAGACAAACCAAAAAGCATTTTCATAGCTTTCCAGAGTATAGTTGCTGTTGTTGAGCAGAGCATGTGTTGGAAAAAGGTGCTATATGGGTGAGTATTTCAAAGGAGGTTGGGGAGGGGGTGTTGAGGCATGTTGAATTAACTAAATAATTGTTTCAGGATTAAACAAGTATTCCAGAATTTTGCAACCCATCTAGAGCAGGAATACAGCATGTTGCCTTTGTAGAAAGAATAGAGACATAGAAGCAAATAAATTTATTCAAAAAAAAGTAGATGAAGATTGATCCTGGAAGTGTGACAGAATAAATTTAACAACAGAAGGGAAAAATAAATCTAAAAAATGAAACTAAGGTTGGTTAAAAACCAAAATTATGCTTACAAAAATAAATCCAAGCGACCTAGAAAAGCTTCTGGAGATAGTAATCACAATTTGTTTAAAAACAGGGAGGAGCACTGCATTGGTGCTGTTTTTTCCTATAATATTTAATAGAAAGAATAAATAGTGGAATATTTATTGTTCATTGTTTATTTTCCATATGTGAAAGACAGAAGGAAATTAACATCCCAGCAGAATCAATAAGAAAAAGAATGGTAAAAGGTTATAGAAGTCCAAAACTAAGGAAAGTTTATCCTTACAAATCTAAGGCATTTGATCATTTATGGATATTTTTTTAAAATCAGAAATAAATGCCTTGGAAAGATGGAGAAATTTATCAGTGCCCTGGCTAAATCTTGGATACCATATTTTGGAAAATGCAAAATCTTCAGCTTGCAATTACCTGCATAATCAGTGAGAAAAGGAAAGAGGAAAACTCAGTGGTATGAACAGCAGAGTAACATCTTAAGTAAAATGCTAATTACAGACATTTTGTTTAATTGAAAATAATTATTGACACAATGGAGATTTTTCTGAATGGAATGATTTTGTTCATGTAGTAGAAGGATGACTGGGGGGGTCGCATTGGGAATATGATAATCTCTGGTTGCCTTACAAAATCAAAAATCCCCAGTTTATATATACAGGTAGGGGAAAAGATGAAGTCCCTGGACATGAGAGATAGAAAAAAGGAAACAGTGAGGGGATTTTAGGTTATACTCATCCCACCAAACAAAACATTTGGTGTATTAGTGAAAACATTTAAAACAAATATAGGGAAGCATTCAAATTGGTATAGAAACAGGAAACAATTGGGAAATATTTCAAAACAGGAAGAATAATGTTTGCAAGAAGGGTAATACGGAATAAGTGGCTGTCATTCCACAAACAGTGTGAAGGAAAAAGTTCCTTAATCATTTTTCTCTAGGTACTTATTTGGTTCATTTTCAAATGTGGCAGAATGAAGGAGGGAAGGTCTAATTTAAAGTTTCAGCTACACACAAAACAGCAACAGAAATTGTCATCTCAGATGAGACTTGTGTTCTCATCTCGTAAGTACAATATGGTGTGCAGAAAGAATCCGGTGACAGTAATTCCTTACAACCAGACAATAGTTCACTAAGTTAATTATTTATGATAACCAGTTGTGAAGCTAACAGTTGTTTTTGTCAACAGCACATTGAGTAATTGTGGACATTTCTCTTCTTCCACTTACTTTGCAGCCTGGTTAGAGGTTGTTAGGAAGGAATGGTGTTGGACACTAAATGTGGAAAGGCTTTTTCTTTAAGGAATGTTGTAATAACACCAAAGGCATAAGAGCAGCAAAGAAAATTAGTACTTTTCAGGCTAATTTAAAGGGATTAGATAAAAATCCTTATCAAAGAAGCTGTAGTTAATCTTCAGTATGAGAAAGGAATGTTTTGGTGTTCTTAATTTATGCATTTCTATAGGCATAAAAAAGTATCACTGTAACAGGAAAGACCAAAGATCTCCCTAGACTAATATCCTGTCTTTGGTAGCTATCAACTACATGTATAAAGTGAAAAGGCAGAGCAATTTCTGTCGCTTTGAACAAGATTTTATAGAGCAGGTCTAATTGACCTAATTGAATTAGATGTGGTTGTGTTCTGCTGATTGTGTTGTACCCATTATTGGGATATTTTATTAATCCTCCTTAAGTCTCATGTTGGAAAAAAAACCCTTTAGTTGTAAGAAGAACAAAACAGAAGGTGCAATGTACAATATGTGCAAAGACTGTAGCCTGTCCAGGTGACTAAAGGTCCTTTTTCCTTCTATTCTCCACAACTACCTCTATCCAGCTATTTCTTTATTCTTCTCTTGTAAGCTCAGGATTGCTTTGTCGAGTTTTTTTAATGATCATACAACACATAAACCTGTCCAATCATCTTTCATAACATATAACATAACTTCATATCTTTCATAGTACAAATATATGGCTTAGGCAATGCCAATAATGCATTAAATGGTCTGTCCCTGACCAATTCAGTTTATAGGGTTGTACTATATCAGTTAATTATCCTACCTTACTCACTTTTGTCACTCTTTAGAGTAGATATTCTGTAAATAGCAGAATTGTTCCTGGGATTCACTTGCAGCATAGCAGCTGTGCCTCCACTTTTTCACCATGCCAAATTTTGATGGAATAGGATCTGTATGTTCTGAAACTTAAATCAGTGGACTGACTGTACTTAAACCTCCTTTCTTTTAATGATTTTCTTTGTTACTGAGGTAGCTGGAGCACACTCACTAAAGCAGACAGTAATATCTCTGCAGTGTTGAGCAGCTCAGGGGCTGTCTCAGTCCCACCCAATGTTTCATCTGGCAGGTGCCTGCAGCTTCTTGTGCCATTTGCATTCTCAGGCTGCTCAAAACCGAAGTGAATATATTCTCCTCATCTGTTTCACTTCAAAAAGAAAACACCATTTCAGAGAGGCATCATGAGAGTAATGCAGGTTGGAGTTTCCCATTCTTTACTGCCCCCAGACACTACTATCCCTTCCTCTCTCCACATGCCTCATAGGTTATTATCCCATCAATTACTGATTCATCAGAATAAGGAACAGATCACAGTTAAAAAAGAAAAAAAAAGGGGGGAGTGGGTGGGGGAGGGTTTATGTAACCCAAAAGATTTCACAAAATTAGTTTAGCGCAAAAACAGTTGAGTCAGCATCACCGAAGGTGCAATAACATGTGAGAGGGAGAAGGGAAAGGCAGAAAACTCCTGTGCTGCTGTAAGGAAACTTGGAGGTGGAATTGTACTCTGAAACATTGCCAGGGGAATGAGCTCTGAGAGCCAGGAGGGTTATGCTGTCTTTCTAAAACTTTGAATCATTCTCCTGAAATGCTGTGATGCGTTGTCAGGAACTGGAAAACTCAGGGCCTTGGAAAAGAGAAAGGGCATTCCATGTAGCTCATCTTCTTGCCACAGAAATTAGATTTCGGATGTTTTATTTGCTGTGGCATAGGGTTCTATCTAGTTTCCTTTAGAAACTTTACTATATGAAGGGTCCTACAGAATCATTTACCCTATATTTCGTTCGTGTTATCATGTTTTATCCTCTCTTCTTGTGCATTTTCAAATCAGGCTGCAGTGACTGTTGTCATGACCATGCTTGGATGTCACATATAAAGGCTACTCTATCTAGCATCTGTAGTTTTTCTGCAGAAAGACAGTGAATCCTTCTAATTCCCTCTCATTGCTAATATTGCCCATCTCCAATGTCACACCATCTCTGAGCCCCACATGGGACTGTGTCTCTCATCTGTCCTGCCAGAGCAAGCTCAAAATTCAATATTGCTGTTCAATCTACTGCTCACCAAGACTGGTGGTGAGATTAAAACACTGAAATCTTATAGTACTTGTACCAAAGATGTGAGTTTGCTGTGCCTTGTGTTTGATTGCACGTGTTTCTATCCTTATGCTCATAGAAGTAGCAGGATGGCAGAAAAGATCCTCTTTCCCTGTGGTGCATCCTAAGGTAGGGAATATGAATTCTGAGCTTTCAGGAGTTTCTCAGCTGGTTATGCATTGACACCTTGGTCTGGGATAGTAGTAAATCACAGCTTGCTCTGGTTAGCTTTAATAAGAGCTATCTTTCCTGAGAAATTGTGAATATGCTTGCAAGATTTGCGAGAGCTCCATTATAGGAAGTCTTTCAAAATGTTATAGTGTCTGGGATATTTTGTGTTATTTATGTTAATTTAAAAAAAAAAAAAAAAAGGGCAGTTTAAACCTTTCCATCCCACTTTGACTGGTGCTTTAGTCCTTTGGCATGATCCAAAATAAGTTGACAACCAATTCCATGACAATATTCTAGTGGATATACTGGAGTTTGTAGGTCTGAATGAGCAGGCATATATTGTCACCAAGACATGCTCAGAACAGTGTGGAATCAACAAACTCAGCCTTAAGAAAGTGAAGTGGAAAGCTCTGGTTTAGCCATACAGAAGGCAGGAAAATCAGGCACAAATAAAGGTAGTATGAAATAAGTCTTTTTCCCGACACTCTGCTTCAGCATGGCCTTTCAAAGTGCTATAAACTGGCAGACATTAGACTTCTTTGAGAAAAAGCCATGCAATAAGTGGGGGAAAAAGGCCACTTAGAAAACTAAACTTGCAGGAGTCAGACTTGTGTCTTCATCTGCACCTTCCATTCGTGGAGACAGGCAGACAAAGTCTAATGGAGGGAGACAGAGCTGTAAAATTAGGGCTTCTATAAGCCAAAGCAAGAAATTAATTCACTGACTTGGGATCCTTATCTGAAAATGCCTGGCCTCCAGCCTTCACAAATTATTACCAAAGAGAGTTAAATGTCATAATTAATTATGGCTTGCATCAACAATTTTCCATGTACGCTGTATCCCATATGTAGATGTTATTTCCTTCCATATGGGCAGGAAAAACCTGTCTCGGCTGCAGTGAACAGAGATGCTTAACTAAAACATCAGCTGAAGCAGGAGATTCCAGCTGGTTGAAAGTTGACTTACATGCTCCAGCAACTCATGGGGCAGCAGAAGTTCATGCCTGACCATGGAAGCAAACAGGAATTAAAGGGAACAAATTCCTGGCTTCTCTGTATTCACTGTGAGCCATACAAAAATTTAAATCTGAGGGCTGGATTCTGGATGGGAATCATTGGCAACAGATGAGTCAGGTGGGAGAAAGTACCAAATTTGCTCTTTTAATAACGTTTTTCTGAAAGTCAGGGAAGTTTCTTCTTCCACCTGGGACCCTCACTTCAGAACGTTCCTTTGGCTAAAATTTGTCTTTTCAAATGAGCTGTTCATGTATTTTTGCTCTGAGAACATGACTACCAAGGAAAACCTTCCTACTTCAGAGCAAGCATAACTGTTTGGAAGAGGTAGAGGGGAGAGTTGGAAAAGTGAGTGGAAAGCAAGGAGAGATTCTTCAGAATTTTCTGTGGTGTTCGGAAATCATCTCTATTCACATGAAAAAATAGCATAGTGTTCGATTTTTCTCATTTCCTCTAATATGTAGAGATGCTAGATCACTACCATGCCAACAATTCTTAACAGTATGCTTTATTGAAAATTAAACAGAATCGGACTAGCTATTCAGTACCATGGAATACATTGATAGAAAGACTAGCTATAACTTTAAAATATAGCAGTAAAATAGAAATATTTTTGCATTCCGTAATAAATAAAAAATAAATTAGATTGTATTATAACCCACGAATTAATGGGCTTTATCTGGCAGTCTTACTGTACCATATAACAACTGTGAAAATGCATGCAGCAATTAGCTACCTAGTACATTTCTGCACAAAGGAAATATTTTATAGGCATAATAACATTTATTTTTCAAGGAAGAATATTCTTTCTTGAACTATGGCAAGAAGAAAGATTGCAGCCTGCACAAATGGAACTGAACGGAAACCAGATTATACATTACTGTGATCAAAATAATGTAATCATTCCCCTTTTTTCTCTTCCTTTCCTTAGTCATACTGTGCTTCTCCTGCCTGAGTAAAGGTTATTCATTGGATAAATACTAGTTTTTCATTCTGGAAAGCTTTTCACTATGTTTATACACTACTTCATTCTTTTTTCCTGGTGAATTAATGTTTAATATAAAGAAGTGAATGTTTTGAAAGGAAAATATTCAAACTGTAGTCCTTTGTGGGTGCTTTTAAGTTGACATCTTGGTTTGGTCCTGATTATGGCTGTAAATGAAAAAGAAAACGTATCACTTTTATTCATTTTTGTTAATTTTCCTGTCATAATTAGCCAGCTCCTAACACGATATGGTGGGACTGTGTAATGAGTTTTCAGATGGCAGAAATTTAACAGCTATATAATAAGCTATCTAAAATAAAATATTTAATCATTAGCAGCAAGTGATTTTTGTTTCAATATATAAAAGTCACAGGGTTACAAAGCCACAATATTTTCAGCAATGTCAGTTGTATAGAAAAACTATATAATGTTATTAGCTTTAATAGTTTGTAAATAGTGCTGAAGTTGCTTTGCTGGATTTAACATTTATTTTGTCATCACCATATGCAGATTGATTTAGGAAATGATACTACAATGAAAGATTGGGGGAAATCTCATAGAAGTATATATTATTGCCCTCATATTCCTAGGGATAAACAGAATGTTACAGCAAGTCTTCATAAGCCTATGTTCTACAGGAAATATTAAATTTATAGGGGCATATTTTAAAAAATGTTTATAAAATGGAAAGGTAAATCTAAGCCAGCTGAGATTTCTGCCCTGGTAAATTTTGTGATAAAGGGTCAGGTGGACATTCAAACACCTCACGGACCTACAGGCAGTTTATGGCCAGCCAGGTTTGGCATTTCAGTTTTTAGCCACTGACTGGGCTTGTGGAAGCACCCGCGGAGGGTTCCCAGACTTGGTCTCAAGAGACACCTCTCACAAGAGTGCACTGCAAAATTCAGGCTTGAGCTGGCTGTTTTGAAGACAATGCAGTTGAATAAATTGAGTCATTCCATTATCTGTCTTTTCCATAAATATATAATAACCTCTTTTGGGAAGCATTACTATTCTGCCGCTGTGAGAGGTGGGACACCCACAAGCCCTGTGAGCAGTGATATATTTGCACACTGTTGCTCATGAGCCATTTCTAAAAAAAGGCAAAATGAGAATGCAATTAAGAGTAGGGTTTTTTTACTATTATTATTTTACCTGGTTCATTTGATCATCCTGGTTAGAGAGGCTGAGACAGAAAGTTGGATATGCTGCTGGAGGGATCGTGGTACGGGTGCAAGGCTACCTAAAACAGCTATAGTATTTGTTGAGATTTCTCAGGATTGTATTATAATGAAATTTATGACCACTTCCTGTGGATTCTGTCAAAATCTTTTAAAATTCTTTAGACATTTTATTGTTTTATTTAATATAAAAACTTGGATTACGGGTACATCACAGCTTTCTAGTGTTAATCCAGTCCTATAAATGCTGCTTGTAATTCTCTTACATAGGTGACTAGTGGAAAACAGAAAAAACCCAAGTCTTTTAAAAAATAAGAATCTGGTGGCTCTCAGCTTGGGAAAGTTTCTTGTAAATCATCCATTATTGCTGTAGGCCTGAGACGAGAGAGAGCAGTTTAGATATTTTTGTTGTTTTCCTTTGAAATATGATGAATAGATCACAATCAAAAACATTATTCCAATCTCAGTTTCAGCAACCGGAAAAAACTTTCACTGATATTTATCACATTTCAATGTTTCTATGAAGCCTAAAATTCATAAATATTAAAATAGAATCTTATCACTTCAATGCATTCATTTTTCAACAAATATAGCTGTTGGTTATCACTCAATTCATTAAGATTCAAAAATAGCTGCATAGTAAAGAGAGATGACATTTATTCAGTATGATATGAAATATAAAAATATCCAGATATCTCCCGCTTTAAAGATTGCAGTTCCTTAATTCTTGCAGAGAATATTCTGTGTGTTTTTCCTTTGAAAGAACTTGGTACTCATGTACTTTGTACTTAGATTGGATATTACAAAAAATTTCTTCACATAAAGGGTACTTAAGCACTGGAACAGGCTGCCCAAGGAAGCAGTGAAGTTCCTGGAAGTATTCAAAAAATGGATAGATGTGGTGCTTTGGGACATGGTTTAGTGGTGGAGCTGGCAGTGCTGGGTTAATGGTTGGATGCAATGATCTTACAGGTCTTTTCCAACCTACATGATTCTGTGATTCACGGACACTGCAAAATTTGCTTCAGAAAAGAGCCACATTAGCTAGAAAATGCAGCTCACTCCCACTTTATCTTGTTAAAACCCATGGCAGGGCCAGGTTAAGTTCTTGTTTTGGAGAGTGCTGTGCACATTGAGCTGTCCCACCTGTACATACATTTCCTCACTGTGCAACACTATTCCACTGCTGCCTCAACAGCCCAGTTAGGAATCAGCACAAGGATGCCGCAGCACAGTGCCAGCCTGATGCTCCAGGGGCCTGCTTTAAAGTCTTCATTTAGTTAGCCAGTTCCTGTATTGCCCTCTTATTGCCATGCAGCTGTTAAAGAGGAGTGCTGAGCTTTAGTAAGAAAGTGCTTTAGGATGAAGTTTGTAACTCAGCACCTCTTGCTATCTTCCCTCCTACCTTCCTTGCTAGTGTTCATCCCTCCCCTCCCTCGCTGCACACAGTTATACTGGATGACACCACTGGAGCTCACAAAAGCTCCGGGGTATCCAGGTGTGTGAGTCAACACTCAGTGTGCCATCCCAACAAAGGCACTCAGGCTGCCCAGGACAGCCTTTACGTAACGCTTGTCATTAGAGGAGTGATCTAAAATTTCCTTTCTCAAGAAAGTCTCGTACATTTCTTCTGCAGTGTTAAGTAGATTTCTTAATCTGTATGTTTCTCTCTCATGGGAGTCATGACTTTGGATTCTGCAGTCCTGTGCATTTCTGAAAAGTAGGATATTAGAATTCTTCACTTAAAAAGGTGGTCAAGCATTGGAACAGGTTTCCCAGAGAAGTGGTGGAATCATTGTCCATGGAAGTATTCAAAAATGTGTAGATGTGGTGCTTAGGGAAATGGTTTAGTGCTGGAGCTGGCAGTGCTGGGTTAACGATTGGATTCGATGATCTTAGAAGTCTTTTCCAACCTTAATGATTCTGTGGTTCTAAGAATTTATAAATGGAATGAGCAAGAGTGGTTTGATATTCCCAGTGAAATTCTGAAAGATTACTGCATTGCTTACCCTCACTCTCATTCATGCTTGTAGGATTAAGTTAAGTGTGAGTGTATTAGAAAGTTTACTTAGAGGTACGATATTAATTTGTCCTTTCAGGAAGTAAAGCTCTGTAGGAATGCTGGTAGTTCTTTGGTTTTTTCCAAATTATGCTTTTTTTTTTTTTGCAATATTACTTTTCACATTCTGAAGAATGATTATAAGCCAGCCTTTGTACCTCTCCTCTACAATAATATGTTTCTATTTCTCTCATTTTATAAAATATCACCAATGCCATATGGGAAAACATTTACTGTGCTGATATGTAAGTACTCTCTGTTAGGTGGTAAGATCAGAAGTCTTAAAAATAGGAACTCTGATTTCCTCCTGGATCTACCAGATTTATTGTGTGACCTTCAGTTAGGTCCAGATCCTATTCACTTGGGTAAAAATGGCAGCTTTCATGCTCATGTGCTGGAAATATAAGGGCATTAGGGCTTGTGTGTCACAGGGGACAATAATATTCCGTGACTTTGGAGATGCTACTCTCGTATTACATTCTCAGGTTGTGTGGTTGGGACAGTATGGAGTACCTACAAGCTCAAGTTGTTTTTTAAGTTATGGTTGAGGTTCCTTGACTGTGGAACTGACTTTAAGCAGATGGCAAATATTGTAATATTTGGTCGTGCTATTACCCCTAGCAAGGCAATATACTTTTAAGTAACAAAAGAAAAATATGAATTATGCTTGATTGTCTCACAGTTAAATAAACCTTGTTAGTTCAACTAAGCTTTGAAATAGCTTGCTGTTTAAAAGATCCTTAATGTTTTCAGGGAAATTATTTAAGATTTGATCTACATAAAATGAAAATCTTTTAGTAACAAATGATAGATAGCACAAGGTGAATTGGCAGACCTACAGACCTCTCCACCTCCAGCTAGAAGTGGCAACAATCAGGAGATAACCATAACTTGTATAATTTATTAATAATTGAGATAATCTTCAAGTTACATGACAAGGATTTCTGTCCATTGGTAAGGGTTTTCCTTGAACAGGATTTCCTTCTAATATGCTTTATATCAGATTACCTATTTGTTCATTTTTATGTTTAGCTAAATATACTTGGAGAGTAAATGAGAAGCAGGAAACCAAAATATGTTAGAAGTTTTGTTCTGACGGAAAAATAAATTGCCACATTTGGAGCTACTAGAACATATTCTATCACCTTAACAGTAATAAGCAATGTTAATGAAACTTCAATTTTTCTTTGTTTCATTAAGTTGTACTGTAGCTGCCAGAAAAGCTGAATTAAACAAAGAAAGGTGAGCTATTATTATTAGGTCTGAAAAGCAGCTATTTTTAAAAGGGAAAATATGGAATGATTTCTTTTGTTCTCTCTTTTTTTTTAAAATATCTTGCTTTTCTCTGCACAGTGAGATATCAAATGAAGGCAGAAAGGAGATTGACTTATCAGATATTAGGGACTAGGTTTTCTGTGCTTTGTGCAAGTAAAGTTTACCCAGAGGTGTTTTTTCTACTATAAATGTTAGGCTGCAGATTAAATCTGTACATTGTTCCCATGGAACAACAGGCAAGTTTGAAAGGACATAAAGAACATGAAGTGAAAGGTGAGTCAGTAAGAAGGAGCCTTACTAGTGAACTTTGAAGAAGGGCAATAAGATTTTATGTGAATTAATCCTGATGTGTTAGTAACCAAATATTTTCCTGAAATGAGCAGTGTGAGCAGTAATGGGGTGTTTCTCCCTGTTGCATGCTGACCATAGCAACTTGGGGTTTTTTTCAGTTTTCCCAAGCATTGAATTCCGATGGAATACATTTCTGGTTTTTAATTCTGCTTGCAGTAAGCAGGAAAGTGTTGATCAATATTACAGGTGGTGGATTTTATTCAGTTGTTCTCACTGTTTTCATTATAATCATCTTCAATGGATCTGCACTTAATGCTAAAACACAAGACAGGAGTTAGGCCACTAAATAAAGAGCTACTTAAGAAAAAAAAAAAGACACAGGTAGAAAAAATGTTTAGAAGAATTAGGCACTAGGCACTTACCCTTCAGGTTGCGACCCTCTTGATTATTTTCTCTGTGGAATTTATTTTGACATCAAACACTAAAAATAACGAATGGAAGAAACCAAAATATAAGCATACTAAGATGAGAAGTACATCCACTACAGATACTGTTGTAAAATATTGTTCGTATATCCTAAAGCATATAGAATAATGAGAAATGTGGCTGAAGTCTCTCCATATAAAGGATCTACTTTCAAATGTACCTGTCAGGAGGTGACATGGAGGGAGATGACTGCTGATAGTATCTCTCAGAAGTGCTGGTTTTAACCCCAGCAGCGCAGCTTTGAGAGATGAGCAAAGATTACTTTTTTGTACTCTTGTTAAGCTTAATCTTTACAGATAAAATCTTCAACTACAAGGAGGACAATATGAAAGATGAACTTTGAAGTAGGTTTGCTTCTTTGGAAAATGCAAAATGTCAGCATATTTCTAAAATTAATACAGACTAGATAGTCAGGCAAGGGGCTGATGGGGTAATATTTTTTCCATAATTTTACCCGCCTCTAGAAACTCAGGAATAGATATATAGGAGCCCTGTGAAGCAGAAAGCAGTATTCTGTTGTCCCAGAACAAGTCTGTTGAGCTCCTAAGGTTTGCTGTAAACCTGTTCCCTGGGTTGTGAAGAGGCCTTCACAGTCAATTTCTCTTCTTCTTTTTTTCTCTTTTTTTGGCCCCCATCTCAGAACTAATACTGGAGATACAATGCTGATTTGGGAGATTTTTTGTTGATGTCCATAACCTACCACATGCACGCTTACAGATGTGTAAGAGCCTACAAATAGCAGAAGATCTGAGGCAGCAGATCTTGAAGACCTATGAAATGTGTGCTCACTTTCCAGTTCCATTTCCTCTCCTGAACCAAAAGAAAAAAACATAATATCATTAAATTCAGTGGCATTTAACTGCTGTAAAGCAATTATGCCTAACACCACCGGAAAATATTGTTAAGGGTAATGGGTCCAGCAATTAATTCTTTCAGGACCTACCTACCCAAGGAGGTAATGAGATAACATGAGCTATGTTTGAGAAATAATTATATTTAGTTTTAGATGTTCTGTGTCTAGTGGATTCTTTTTTAGCAGTGCAAACTAATTGTAATGCAGATTGTTTTGAGAATACATTAGACTTCTGAAGTGGAGGTTGTGTCAGAGGACAGAGACTTCGAATCAAGGACAAATGGTAGTAAGTTTGGAAAGCCTGTTCCATTATACTGTGGGTCTGTTTTCCACACTGTTTGCATGACTTCCAAGTTATTATCAATGTCAAATTAGATTTTTCCAGTGCTGTGGGTTGGTCTTTGGAGACTCAGGCGTGGCTGTCAGTTAACACAAATTAATCCATATAGAATGAAACTGAAATTGATGAGTTTGAATTTTAAGTTGTCTGTAATTCACTGTACTGGGAGGTGTATACTGTGCTTCCTTTCGATACTCCAGGACATTAACATTAATGGTACTGCAAATGTACCATACAGAAAGCTCTGTAGTGCAAAAATTCAGACCACAGCTTTCAAAATAATTTCATGCTTTGTTAGTGCCCCTTTCTATTTACTTATCTACAATAGTGAAAACACTAGCAAAGACCCCTAAATTCAAAATATTGTTAAAAAAACACAAGAACTTTTACACTTCTGTTTCAGGATAGTAGTGCCTGACCATGCTGTCAGTGCGTCTAGGAGCTGTTGGAGGACTTATGGGTGTCCGAAAGTGGAGGAAAAAGTGGAAGTTTCTTTGGTGAAAGATCCACAAGCATCTGCAGAGAAAGTAGGGATCTCAACACTGAGGACCCAGGATATCCCAGTGGTCATCAGGTGGCAGCAGGGTAAGCTGGTGTATGGAGAGAGAGAGAGAAATTCAGCTTCTGCTTATGAACAAGCCATGAAGCTCATTGTGATAGGGCTAAAAATGTACAATGATTTTATTGGGATTGGCATTTTGATGTAATCAGAGAATGCAGGGCTGAAGCTTGAAGAAGAATTCAAATACTGTGAAACTCAGGACAGGTTTGGGAGGGACAGCAACTGTGTTCCCTTTGAGATGTCTCTGTCACTCTGTTAAAGAAGTTACATGAAGGAGTAACTCTGAATCAGCTCAGTAGTTCTGTTCAAGTTACTTAATGCTAAACTAAGCTTCTGTTTTGATGTAGTTGCTTGTGAATCACTGATAATATAAAAGTTTTCTTTTCAGAAATGCTGTGTCTAAGATTTTCTGACACCTGAGATAGATGATTTCAGAATTGTTGGCAAATATAGGACTCTGTTTTTTAATGCATAGCCAGGTTCTCTTAGTGACTCTTCAATATTTGGGTTAAAGAAAAGTAAATAGACCAAATGCCGAATTAGTCATCATTAAACAATTCAGAAATAAGAATTTTTAAAAAGGTTTCTTTGTGAGCCTACACAGCATATCAAGTAACTAAGTTTTTTTGCAGTGGCTTTTGTTCAGTAATGTTTATTATTATTAACCACTTTGCTCTAATAACTTTGGAACTATATTAAGAACTAGACAGGTTAGATAAAGTGAAATATTTAGATAATAATGACAATTGGAAAGTACTATTGTTCTAGGGTGGAATCCAGGTTAAGGCATGTGCCTTTGTGTCTGCAAAGCAGGAATGTTTTTATGTGCCATATATACCCTACTGCATTCATAGGGAGTACAGTTCTTCCCACCTGATTTAGGTATCAAAGGAAAACACAAGGAGTCAACAGGAGAGGTGACACACTCTGTCTGCTCAGGGTCCTGTGCAGCTGGTGTGCTGAAGTGAGTGTAGATGACCTTCTGGCCAGCTGGGGAAGTGTTCCAGGAGTTTCAGTGTTTGTATGGCTGGGCTACTTTAGTCCCAGAAAGTAAAATGACATCAACTCTGACTTGAGACTTACTTGGTTTAGGTTTTCTGCGAATTTTCATGGCTAAATCTTAACTCCCATGGGTAGCGCCTGTCTGGTATTATTCTTTCACAGTGTATTTTAACAGATGATGGTGGAAAGGGTCTTCATGGTATTTTAAATTCAAATCCCAATCTCTGATGTGTTACTCGGTTTATCATTTCAATTTAATGGGATATTTGCCTATGGAACAGAAGACATTTGAATAGCTCACAGAAGAAGCAGCCTGCCTTCATGGTACTAATAAGTAGAAAATGGCCACAATTCTGGATGTGTTCAATTATTTCTGCACCATCTTCTCAAATATATGAGCAAAATTTTTGCTTGCACTCACAAGAGAGCAACTTCAAGCCTCTCTGAACTGACAAAGCTGTGTGAGTAACGCTAGTGGAAGTAAAATTTGGGACTTGTGATTTCAGTTTTGTTTCTTTAGACCACAGTTTTCAGGGAAATGGAGGGTTTGAGGAAAACTGCTTGATAACTGACAGCTCCCAGCGGATGCATTATATCTTTCCCACATACTGCTGTCTGATATAACTTGACAGCATCAACACTGCTGATGGGTGTAAAAAGAGGATTCCTGTATGCAACCCAGGCACAGGAATTGTCACTGATTCTGGCCTGTAAAAAGAAACCGGCAAGAACTGTCCTTTCCCCACAGACATCTGTTGGGGATGATGCTGGGTCTCCCTTTATCTTTTTCACAAAATTACAGAGAAAATGAGAACATTTTCCCTGTATAGATGATTATTGTGTCACTATGGTATAATTCTGATGATACAGTTGTAGTTTAACACATTTTAAACACATTTTCCCTCTATATAAACTCATATAGAGAGGAGAGCAATTTGCTCATTATCCACACATTAGGTCTGAAGTACTAACATGAATCTCTTTTCTTTTTTTTTATCCTTGATGAATTTAAGCAAGTTAATGTTGTTTCTTCAATACCTCTCAAAAGTATTTGACTCAATTGTCTAAAATCATTAGTTGAAAAATTAAAAGCACACATAATTACCAGCAGTACAGATGACTTCTGGTGCTGTTTGTTGTGTCATTAAGCCTTGAGAAATCTTTCTTTTAATATATTAACATCTGTTTTGATATTCTCCAAAGATCAGTCTTTGATATTTCTTTTTACTTACAGTGACAGTGGCGATAAAGTTTCCAATCCTCTTAAGCTGTACAATGCATAGAAAAAAGTTAGAGAAATAGAGTCTGAATTACGGTAGCTCTCAAAAGAAAATAAAAGGCATTTTTCTGGTGATAGATGAATGGGCATTTTGTTAACAATTTCTTTCCTAAAATTCCATTTAAATTATTCAGGTCAGGCTGGCCCTTCTGTTGAAATATCATCAAATATTTGATAACTAATAGACTGCTTTTGAAAGGTATGGAGCACAGCCTTCATAAAGTCTGCTCCAAACCATTAAAGAATGATTTTGCCTTAACAATGTCAAATGTTTCTCCTGTTTAGCAATAATTACACAGCTATAAACCCCAGAATCACAGAAGAGGTTGTACTGGAACAGAGAGCATCTGATCCAATTCTGTGGCTAAAGTCAGACCAAGACTTCTACATTTTCAGCAAGGCCAATTCCACCACATCTCAGGGTGATCTCTTCCAATGTTTAATTGCTCTCAAGGTGATGAATTTTTTTCTTATCTCTACATGGAATCTACCCCAGAGCAAGTCTTGTTCCTTGCCTGCTGTCCTGTCAAAGCTCATTTCTTGAAGGGAGCACCTCCACCTTCTCTGTAACAAATTTTCAGGGATTGGAAATCAGTAACTAGATGCCCCCAAGATGCCTTTTCTCTAGGCTGAACAAAGCCAATTCCTTCAACGTTTCTTTATCAGGTCCTCCAGGCTGTAATCATTTTCACAGCTCTCCTCTAGACTCTCTTCATTTTCTCAGTACCTCTTTTGGTCTTGAGACAGATTAAATCTGGACACAATATTCCAGGTGTGGATAAAAAGTGCAGAGAAGGGAGTGGTAGAATTCATCCTGATGCAAACAAATTCAGCAGAAGCAGCTCTTTCAGAAAACTAATGCTAGAAGCTGGTTTCTTGCTAAAATTTGAATTCAGTGTTTTTCCTTTGCTTTTAAATAGACATATGACTAAAACTAAAATATTTATGTATGTAACTGAGTTTCATTAATTTTAGATTCAGTGTAATTGATGAAGCCATTCATATCCATTCATCCTGTCATTTATCACTTGCTTCCACCGGTGTTCTTTGACCAACAGTTTTATCTTTTTACTTACATTTCAGATGCTGATGTAGCATCAGCAGGATCCTTTTTTTTAAGAAAGGATTGTTTGATACAAGACTTTTGGACTTGTCTGCATCTGTTCGCTGATTACAGTGTGATGTTTCAGAGAAAGGTAAACATGATTTGCATTTTTGCACAACCTTTCAATCAGGAGTCTTCAGGCATTTATCCTGGAGACGAGGAGGCAGAGAGGAGACTGTCACTCTCTATAAATACCTGAAAGGAAGTTGCGGTGATGGGGGTGTCAGTCTCTTCTCCCAGGCAACAAGTGACAGGAGGAGAGAAAATGGCCCCAGGTGGCACCAGGGGAGGTTTAGGTTGGAAATTAAGGCTTTTTTTTCAGCAGAAAGGTTGGTTAGGCATTGGAATAGGCTGTCCAGGGAAGTGGTGGTGTCACCATCCCTGGAAGTGTTCAAAACATGGGAGGATATGGCACTTAAGGACAAGGTTTAATGGTGAACACGGTGGTTGCGCTAGGTTGACAGTCGGACTTGATGATCTTAAAGGGATTTTCCAAGCTTAACAATTCTGTAATTTTTACAAAACACCAAGAAGCAGTTTCTCATCTATGCACAGGAGATAGGCAACAATTTGTGTCACAAGTGAGGAAGCCGTAGTAGTGGGAGAGTGAGAGTATGATTTGGAATGAAAAGAGGCATAATTCTGGCATTTAACCTGACTTTTCAGCTCTCTTCCTAAAGAAGAGATCGCTTTTCATGGAGCAGTGGTGCAGTGAATGAGCTTCTGCTACTCCTTCCCAACTTCCCATCCTCCTCTATGGACTCCTACTTTGTTTCCCACCTCCTTTGGTTTCTTCCCAGTTTCCTGCAGCCAGATTGTCTCTGCCCCATGAGATAGCCCTGAGCTGGGCGAGCTGAAGCTTGCAGAGACTGCCATGACAGGTGAGAACATATTAACAACATCAAGATGGGCAAAGGGAATGATATTCACACATAAAATGTACAGGACCATGAAGTCCTAAACACTCTTTTCATAACCCTGATGATTGCACTGAGTGTAAGGTGTTGCATAGCCCTAAGCATCTGTAAATAATGGCTGCTTCAAGCCATTCCTTGACTTCCTCCCAGGAAGGTTACAGTACCTTTTCAAGGATTTTATATTACATATTAGATCTTGTTTTGGTTTGGGTTTGGTTTTGTGGGTATTTTTAATTAACAGGTGTCATTTTTAAAAGTTAATGTGTGGATTAGACACTCTCATAAGAAATTCTTAATTCAAAGGCACACACCCTTCATAGAAGTACCTACCTCAGAGACAGATTTCAAATGCCAGGATGTTTAGTAATACATGTAGCAGTCCTCAGCAGACTGTGGTCTTCAAAGTGTTTTCTTCTAAATTTGGGTGCTGAGATTCTGTGAAAACTTGGGGCTATGTGCCACTTCAAGAAAATGGTCCATACAAGCATGATGGTTAGCTAGTAATATGGTCCACAGTGAAAAGCTACTTTTTTCTTCTTTAGAATATATAAAGCTATCTGAAAGTTCTTGGAAGTATAGTCATACTTAAAAATGGTTGCAATGCTGCATGGACTCCATTTCATGTGAGTCATCATCATGCTGCTTTGATTTGTGGAGTCTAAGAAGGAAAGAAAATTAGGTGCTTTTAATTAAATATCATACAGAGAAAACCAACCACCATAAAAATATTCAGCACTATTCACAAAAAAAAATTCTTTCAAAAAGACTGTGGTCTGACCAGATACAGAATTGTTTCACCTTTTATGTTTATAACCACAGATGTATACACAGAACTTGAAATTTTGTACCTTCATTGATCTTTGCACTGAGACTGATACTCTTGGATAAACCTTTAAATTATTTATCTCATGTGATTAATACAATAACCTTGGATGGACTCAGACAATTTTCTTCAAATAAAAGGTGATGTTCTGTATTGCATCTATAGCTGCATTATCGCAAATTTCTACTGGTAAACAATTTAGTAGGAAAAAAATACGATTTGCTCTTCCTCTCTTCATGAAATGTTTGCAGTCAGATGACAGTGTTTATGAACTTGTTTGTGCTTGATATGGTTCAGTGAACAGATTTTGTGATCACTGTGTAGCTTTGTATTTGCCAACTAATGAGAAGAGGTGTTCAGGCAATTTGATGAAATTAATGGTTTGATTTTGATGTCAGGTCCGCTGTATATCCTGGTACTGTTGCTTTTTCTTCACCAAGCTCATTAAGTAACAAGCTTAATATTTTTTAAGCTTATGTCCATCTCCAGAGGTAGCAAAGGGCTTCTGAGAAGGACAGACAGGTTCAGTTCTGCTACCCCACAGAGAAGGGGATGGAACAGGGGAACATCCAAGGTGCTAAAACAGTGAATTTGCAAAAGAGTAGCAATAAGAATGGGACCAGGATAAAAAACAGTGAGAAAACCCTGCAAAATTGCATTTGTTGCTCTTGTTGTTAAGGGAGATAAACAGCGTCTATGTGAGGGAGAAGGAGCACCACAGCTACTACTCCTTACAGCTGTCTTTCCTGTTCTTCAGATCTTGATCCTTCTCTTTCTCAGCACCGAGTAAGGTGAGATACATGGTTATTGAGACTGAACTACGGTGAGGGATAACGCAGATGAGGAGGCAAAAACCTGCCACTGTCGCAAAAGTAGACCTCCAGAAGAGAAACAATGAGAACTCATCTGCCCATGAAAATCATTAAACTCTTGGCACTAGGGACATGAGATTTGTTTGCTGGTACACACACTCCTTGCTCTAGGACCCACTAACCTTTTACTAAAGCTCTAAGTGAGGACTGCATAAATAAAGGCAGAAATGTTTGTCATGGCAGCAGATGGGAAGCACTGTCAGCATGACTTATTGTGCATAAATATAGTGTGAGTTTCCTACTGTTACAAGTAAACGAATGACATCACCCTTGCCGCTTTCAGCTAAGTTGTCCTTATTTTCTTCACAGACATGATTCTCGTGGAAATCCTATTTCCTAGGAGCAGTCAAGGAAGTATTAATTCCTGTGGGAACTCAGAATGGTACAGGGTCTGCCCTGAGCAAAGAGGGGGCTGTGCTTCTGGCACTGTGTTGCCTCAGAGGTCGTGGCTTGATGGAATCCATCAGTAGGGCTCTGGACCAGCCTCCTGCTGCAAGATGATGCGAAGTGCTGATGCCCTATAAGCCTAGGCTGCTGATTCAGTCGTATTCAGAAAATTTGACTGGTTTTGTGTTCATATGGCACCCTCTGTGCCTGAGTCCTAACTTTATGCCAGATCAAATATCCTCTCTCACAGCAGGCATAAAGCCAGCAGCACACAGAGCAGCAGAAAGTCTGTAGCACGAGCACTGGCTGGTTGGTTGGGAAGATAAGTGTTTACTCTCTCTTGCATCATAAAAAAATTCACTTGCTGATGATAGAGTGGGTACCATGGGATTGTGAGTTCTTTGGATTTTTTTTGCCCCTTGGATTTAGTATCCATCACACCTGCCAGGTATATTAATCAATGAAGTAAATTTGTAGGGAGCTATACATCTGTTCCCATTAAATACTACTCAAAATACCAGTGCTGAAAGGCATCCTCTGAGCGCATTGTATCAGGTGCATCCATTTAATAGCCTGTAGTCGTGCCACTGTCTTAGTAGAAGTCAGAGATTTAGATACGAAATAACTGTGCTTGGGCATGTTTGATTGCAGATTTCTTTCTTTCCTTGCCTCTCAAGTTTTATGGGAATGCCTGAGTCACAGCAGGTCCAGCCAGTGGGGGTTAACTGAAGGAAGGATTGCCTGAGTATCTTTTCGTAGCAGCTCCCCAGCTGAGGAGTGAAGCTGGCAAAGCTGCAGCTCTAAGCAAACTGCGAGCAGTGCAGACTAGAGGAAAGCAAAGATGCCTGGAAGTCCATGTTCAAAAGAAGGCATGCTCTTTGGGGAAAGGATTTTCTGCTCTTTGGCCAGCTCTGCTTTTCACCTGGTTTTATCTACATTTCTTTTTTAAGTTTGCCTTTGATTTGCACCAAAGGAGCAGAATTTTGCCTCAAGGAAACATTCATTTTTCGAATTCCCAATACGAAACAAGGTTTGCACTTTCCACTGTGCTGTTATGCACTTAATTGCACTATGAAATGCAGTACTTTGGATTTGTTTGAAATCATAAAATAACTCATCAATGATTGCTTTTGTTTTGCTTCAGTCACAGAATGTGTATGATTTAAAACTTTCACCACCCACATTGTCCAAAATTTTGCTATGCACAGATGCTCAGTAAATTGCATACCTCCATCTGTGGCAATATAATTAGCTGGAAGGTTTGAATTTGGATTTAATGTATTGTGTTCTGATTGAGTTTGAAACTGTTTTCATTCCTTTGAATTATGGGGGTAGGGGCTCTGCTGTTGAATATAGTCTGCTCTTAAAGTTTTATTTCTCTTTACTCTTTACTCTTAAAGTAAATATTTCTCAGTTTAAGCTGGAAAAAAAAAATTGATTCCATTTTAAGTAGCAAGAGCTGCAGTGTCCAGACCTCTTAAACATGCAGTAAATTTTCAGTGGCTTACTGCATGCCTATGCATGTGTAATAGCTGTGTTCTATGCTCATGGAATAAGGATTTGAAAAGAATAAAAGTGCAGTAAATATCTGGTAAATATATTTCTAGAAAGTAAATGGATGGGTGATTGGCGTAATAACCATAGTGCTTAAATTTTCACTTAACAATTTTTAACTGAGCGTTTCAAAGGCTTCTAACAACTGAGCAATGAAATTTTCTAAGAAGCCTGCAGAACTGTTATTCTATTAAGACAGAGGATAGAAGGACTGTGATTTGCCCAAATTCAGCAAAAGCAATAGAAAGAAAATGCAGACAACCTGTTCCACAACATTATTTTAACCACTCAAATAACACTTACACAAGAAAACATAAGTAAATGCCCTTTTCAAGAAAAATCTTCACAAGATTATACTTGCTTATTAGGTAATTTGCTGTGTGCCATGATAAAGTGCTGTTTTTCTAAACATAGTAATCTTGACATTTTTAGTCATCATTTTTCATGTTCTAATTCCTTAAACAAGATATTAAATTTTAAAAGATATTAAATTTTAAAAAATCCTGTAAATTCATGCCCCTGCTGGACCCATACTGAAAGCACAATCAAAACTGTTATTTGCTTGTTGCAGAAATACACTTTGTTCTTACAGCAACCAGCAAATTCTAATATCTCCTTTAAAGGACAATGCACTGGGTTTGTCCTTCAGGAAAACATTCAGGTCAGACCATGTTCTGTCTGAAGTTGTTCACACTTGGTACTGATTTTGCCCAGCCACAAGTGTACAGCAATTCATTCTCCAACAAAACAGGGGGATAAGAAATCAGCTCAGTTAACTCACTCCAGCTGAAATACTGCTTTTGTAGAATCAGAATAATTACATTGCAAGGGGCCTGTAGAAATCATCTAGACACCCTCTTGCTCGAAGCCCTTCCCTTCTACATTACATGATGTGGTTGCTCAGGACCTTTTCCAGGTGGTCTTAGAGGCCTCCAAGGGTTTGCAGTTTTACAAGCCATTCCGTCTTCTGACTGCACTAACTGCACACTTCCTTGTATTTGGCTAGAATTTTCCTTGCTGCAGATTGTGTCCATTGCCTCTTGTCCTGTCGCCGATTACCTCCAGGAAGAGTTTGACTCTGACTTCTCTGTACCCACTTAGCAGGTGGCTGAAGAAAGCAGTCAGACCTCTCCTCCAGATCAAACTAACCCAGCTCCCTCTCCTTGCACAGCAAGTTCTCCTTCCCTCAGCCAGGTGCTCTCCAGTTTATTAATGTCCTTCTGCATTGGACAGTATTTCGATGTAGCCTCCTGAAACTGCATAGCAGGGATTAATCCTTTTTCCTACCCCTTTTGCTATGCTTTTAATAGTGCAGCCCAGTATGTACTTATATTTCACTGTAAAGGCTCAGATTTCAGCTGTAACAGTACCATTTATTTGTCTTTTTTTGCTTTCCATTACCAGAAGCTTCCAAGTTTTAATCGATTGATGAAATAGGGGTGATGGCAGTGAGATTGCCAGTTTTCTAGCAGATAAGGCAGAGTGCTGTTTTTCTGATGTTTCAAGCACCATTTTGCAGTAAGGTTACTGATCACCTTGTAACGCAGAGTGGAAATTTCCTATTTTGAACATTTAGGTGCTTGGCAAGGTATCCAGAGCTTTTCTCTTGATATATAGTATTACTGAATTTCAAGCTGCATTTTGATGCCTGTTTGCTAGAAACTGGGCAAGTGCACTTTTTGGTGTGAATGTCCCAGCTGGTATTTTTAAGGGTACACCATTAAGCCTAAATCAGTATTCTAACTTGATACCACAAATTCTGTCATCTTAATTATTCATCTGTTTTTGAATGCATCAACTCATTTTTCTACCACATGAACACACTGGATGTTCTGCTTGGTGTTGGATTCTAGCATTTTTTTGGCTTATATTACTTTTCCTAACAAAATCCATTTGGACCAAGATACACCATATTTGTGAAATACATAAGATCATGTTTTTTTCAGAATGATAGATAAACGGTTACATTCAGCAATTTCTCATCAATGTTTTAAGTTTGTAAAACTACATCTTTCTCTCATGCTTGTGCAGCCTCCAGACATTAAATTTAATGAAATTCCCAAGCGACGAAAGTTACAATCTTCAGTGGTTGCTGGTTGACTTAATCTGACATCTAAACATGAATTTTGAAGATTTGCTCAGCATTTTAGGGCTGTTTGTGGTTACTCACATTAAAACAAAATAGTCTTGTCCATTGCCTCATTTTAGATGCTCCTGTAAGTTTAGAAACATCCATGAGCTAGAATAGGGTTCCTCACTATTGTGTGAAAAAAAAAAAAGTAGAATGTAATTATAGACCACTTGAGTTGCATTTATTTTATATTTAGATAATGGGTGTTCTATCCTACCAAGTGTTGGGTGGTGAAATTTTCCATGTAGAAGTTTCTGCTCTTTAGTTCCCAGTGATAAAACATGGAAGGGTAGAAGCAAAAATAACCACTCAGGTAACACCTGATCCAAATGTACTCAGACTCCTGCGTGAATACATTCAATTTAGCTTTTAGGTTTGCTACCTGAGTTTCCTAGGATATTTCAGGTAAGCTGGCACAGCCTGTGCTAAAGCACATGCTGCCTCTGCTAGTGGTGCACAAACAGGTTGCATGAGAATGTGTGGGTGACACACATCTCTACTCTACAGACAGATCCGGAAGGGATGTTGGCTTAGATGTGGAGCTCAGGGCATAGTTTTGTGAAGTCTCTCTCCCTGGAAGAAATGATGGCCGGACTGGACAGGTTTGGACTGAGGACTTAATTTAGTGTCTTTTAAATCATTAGATTGTTCCCTCTTCCACTTTCATGCCACAGGTGGCAAATTAGAGAAGGCAAATTACGACAGATCAGTCCAGGTTTAGGGTGCTCTGACTCTGAATTGCTACAAATGAGAAAGTACTATGCAATCAGAGAAAAATACTCCTCCACCTTCTCAGCTGCTCTTCCTATGACAGAGTAATGGGCAGAAGGCAGAATGACATGTTTCATGCTACAGGAAAAAATTGCAGAAATTTTCTTGCTAGAGATTTTCTTGCTAGATAATCTAGTGTCCTTTTTAAAAACAAATACATTACATTAATTTACTGTCTCTAAGTGAGGGCTTAATGCCATGCTATTCGGGGCATCAGGGGCTGCTGCAATGTAGATAATGAGGTTACCTAAGTGTATAAATGACTACTTCTGGTATCTCACTCTGGCTGAGCTTGAAACAGAATCTTTCTGAATGCAAAATAGTGCTGGATGCTTTCCATTACGAGGGTCTGATCTGCTCTAGTGAGGTGCTGAGAACATCCACTTTCTGAGTGCAAGAAGGATGTCAAAACTGCTCAGCCTTTTGCAGAATTGTGCCTTAAGACTCTGTATCGCTAACAGATTAACAAGCAATATAGTAGAAAAAGCGAGTGGGGAGTTGCCATGGTGATCATAACATTTGATAACTGCAAATAACACTGCTCCATACAGCAACCATGAACCAGAATACAAAGATGGCATTTATTGTGACCAAAAGTCCCAATTCTTAGAAACCTTGACTCATTCACTGTCAGTACATTGAAAGTTAATTCAATTTGATTTTTATCTTTAGTATGACTTCACACTCAAAACAGGTTTCCTGTTTTTTAGTCCCTTAATGAACTGTCAGGGACTGTAAAGAGAGAAAACTGAGTTCAGAAAACTGTGTGGAGATGGTAACAAAGCAGATATTTGTGAGCACATGGTTTCCTCTCTGCTGGGTGGCTACAGGTACTGAATTCCCCTTGTACAGCTTTGGAAAGAGAAAGGATACAGAAATGGGTTCTTTGGCTAAGCCACCCTGCCATGGAAAGTCGTGGAGAACCAAGGAAAGAAGTAATGCATCTCTTATCCTTTTATACCCTGTCCTCTAGATTTGTCTGGCTAGATTGAGAAGCAGAGAACTAAGAAAAGGCAGAGTCACCACTCTACAACAGAACAGATTTAAGCTTTTTGGTCTGTTACTATGGAGAGACTGTTCAGTCACCTTTAAAATAATGTTCTTCTAAATATGTAGCTAGTGCAACTCCTAAATCTGTAGCTACAATTTTGTGAGACATCAGACTTCAACCAACTGAAAACAAAATTTGTTTGCTCACACATTAGCTGCCATTCTGTTTCTGATTACTAATTTAAAGTTTCCTGTTGATTCTGCTCACAGATCTTAAAGTTATTCTGGTAATAAGCAGAGAGACTCAGCTACCTCCTGAGAGAATGGAGTGACTAATCAGAGCATCAGTTGAAGACAACGTGATGTTGCATAGGCACCTTGGGAAAAGGAAGAATTTTGCAAACTCATAGAATCCTTGTATTTTAAGTAATTCCTATAATGCATTATTATAACATAAAATTGATGTCTATATGATTATCATCAGAGAGATTCTGATAGCCTAACTTTACTTGAGGCTTGGTCATATTTTTTTTTCACGGAGATATCAGTGGCTATTTTCTAAGACACAGAGAGATGCAGTCAAGTGCACTTGGGGGAGAAGGTATTCTATTTCCCATCATCTAGCACGGCCATCAAGCCAAGCTAAATGGAACTGACACAGGATTGGATCAACAGGCTGGACTATTGCCAGCCTTTCCTTTTTTTTTTTTTGCCCCCATTCATTCCAAGCATAGAGATTGTAATTGCAGACTAACTCTTTGAAAGACACTGAGTCATCATTGTCTACTGCACTGCTAAATCTTATTTTTGTATCACTAGCAAGTACTTTTGAAGTATCCCTGCTATTGATTCTGTGCTCTTAGTCTCAGTGAGTTTGGGTTTTGTTTGTTTGCCGCAATTAAGCAATGATTTTGAGTTATGAATAAAGCCTAGGGAAAAAGGGGATAGAAATATTTATTTCTGGCAAATCAGAGAGTGCACATTGTTCTTCATGTTAGGACATAACTCAGTCAAGAAGGTAAAAGTTTCTGATTCAAGATTTGAATCAGACCATTATTGTCCATGCAACTATTGCATTTCTGCATCTGCTTAAACTAGTTTACAGATGACAGGAAAGTTAGGTGTGAAGTTTCAGCAAACTAAAGTTGTCTTTTGACTCACTTGCATAAAAATACATTACCTGTGACTTAAGAAAATGAGGAAATAGTAAAAAATTAAATGCTGATATAACTGACTGAATTACTTCTTTCTTTGAATGCTTTCTTTTGTTTAAAATGTAGTAAGCCCTTCTGTAAAGTGAGATAAAGTTTAAGCAGACATGCTTGTGCATGATATGAGGAAACGGGTAATTTTAGGAGGTGTTTTTAGATTAAAGGCTGTTGGGTGTTGTGAAATTGGGGAATCTGTCTCAGTTGGACATTATAGGAGACGCAATGTGGCAAAGCTCTGTGTGCTTCTTTGTAGGAGAAGGAAATGTAGCAATACTAAGCCCTAAAGAAAGAACATGAGCAGGAAAAAAATAAGAAAGAAGGCAATATCTAAATATTAAGTTATGATGTGGCAAAGCAGATAGAGAGGAGGAAAAGGGAGAAGGGGGAAAGCATATGGGGGATGCAGCTCTTCTCCAAGAAACACAGAGATCGGAGACGCAGATCTTGAACCTTTCTATGTATCTCTACCAGACATAAAAATCCCCCACAGGTCCCAGCCCTTCCCACTCCTGCAGGTGACCTGAGCTCTTCACTTCAAAACTCCTTCCTACAAGCTGATAGGAAGCAAACATCAGGAGCAGGCAGAGAGGCCAGCTGGGGGCTGGTCCTGCGTGGCAGATGGAGGTGATGGGGCTCTGTTAGAAACACTGTCATCGATTTCTGACTTCCTGTTTGTGTTCATCAGTGATGGTAATTTCCCTCTTTCATTTCTCTCCACTAAGCTTGCCTAGAGCCTGGTACCTATCAGCAAAACCTTAAATGAATCCGAGTTATAGGTTGTTCAGTCTTAACGGGGAAATAAATAAATGAAAGAGAAACTGCAGACAATGGGAGTCCTCCCCCCACACTTTACACTGTGCCAATATATGGCACTGCAAAGCATCCTTTATTATTCACCTACATTCATATTTTGTCATTTCATGAAATGAATCCTTTCATGATTGCTAATTACTGTGTTTCTCATTAATTTCCTTTCTTGGAGGAAAACCAGCCCTCAGAAACACAATGATTATTTTCAAATTTGCAAAATCGTTATGCATTGCAGAAACAGGATTGCCTTTTCCATAGAAACTCTCCTAATCCATGCTAGTTACTAGATCCTTCTAGGAAATAAGTTTTATTCTGCATGCTGTTGGGAGCAAAAAACTAGGAAGTGAAACTAATAAGAAGCCACTAATAATTACAACTGATGATCAAAATATTGGCAATTCATAGTAAAGAAGATAATTCCCAATTAAAACAGAGCAGGATTTTAAGGGGTTTTTAAAATGAGATTATCCTAACTGAAGATGAGGCTTTTGGTGAAAATGTATTGCTTTCAACATAAATACTTCCAGAAGTTTCCCTATTACATGAAGAATTACCAACAGCGACAGGAAGAAAGGAATTCAGACAATAATGTTAATCTCACCTAATTTTGGCTGTATAAAGTATAGGTAAATTAGTTATCTAATTTTCTTTTGTGAACAACAGAGAGATAAGCACCTACTTAGTGCATTTCTACTGATTCTGAAATATATTCAGGGCTAATTCAATGCATTGCCCTGGTGATGCCAGAGCAACTGCTTTAGGGCTGAGGGATATCATTTGGAAGTAGTCCAAGGAGCAAATCCAAAAGAAAATTCAATCTATTTAGAAAAATAAAATTAAAAAAAAATAATTGGTTGTTTTCAGTGGCTGATCTCCTGTAGCATGTCTTGTAACAGTGGAGGAGCAGCCTTAGTGTGCCTTGGGATATGGGAATATGACAGGACAGAGGGCAAGGTCAAACTGGCTGCAATGGCCACCCTAAAAGAACAGATAGCAGCAAGCTCACAATGTTCAATCTGTTTTGCACCTAAATTTTCCCCGTTTTTTCTCCATGGTTTTAACAAAAAATGGGCCCAAATGCTGTATTCATCTTTCCTCTTCCCAGTGACTTTGCAAACAGCATGCTCAGAGCAGAAAACTGCGTTTTCAATACTCAACACCATAGGAAAGCCACTGCTGTGATTTTTTTTTTTCTGAGGAAATTCAGCTTTGATTGTGGCTCTTTGCAGTTTCCAAGTTAGCAGCTCATGAAATCAGACCATGGTGGTAGAAGGTACTAATAGCATGTGTAATTGTTTCTGCATGCTCAAGCTGTGCCATGAACACTCGTGATGCTTTATAAACCTATGAAACAGGTGCTGGCTGAACCCGCAATCAGCATCCATGTAGAAGAAGGGCAGTGACTAGAAGCGTTGGGACAGGAAAGCACAGCAACTGTTAGATTGTGGTTTTCTTTTTTTAAATCCACCAGATTGAATCAAAACATCTGTTTAGACAAAATATTTCCTAAGGAGCAGAAATTCTAACTGGACAGATTAAGAGATTGGAAAAGGTCAGCATATTTTGTTATCTGTCCAGTCAGATACAACTTGAGCATGTGAAAGGACATTTAAATACAGGACTTATATGCAAGTTCCCCAATGGTATGAGCTCATTCTGACTGAAACCAGAGGAGCCTCAGATGTGGGAGGCACTGGAAGAGGTTGACCAGTGAAGCTGTGGATGTGTTCAAGGCCAGGCTGGATGGGGCTCTGAACAACGTGGTCTAGTGGAAGGTGTCCCTACTCATGACAAGGCTGTTGGAATGGAATGATCTTTAAGGTCCTTTCCAACACAAACCGCTCTGTGGTTCTGTGATTTTTTTGTGATTTCCCCTTGACCAGGAATGTTTTGATGTGATGGGCTGCTGTGTCAAAGGACTGTTGTGCTAAATTTCCACTGTAGAAACTTCTGGCTACTTCAGTGGCAGGGCTGGACCAGCAAGGATTTTGCCTGAGGCTGCTTTCCTGGAGGTATGCCAGTGCTTGCTTACAGGAGATAAGGAGGCACATCTGACTTGTGGCTATTTTTTCTATATTAATGCAGATGGTTTAGTTGCAGTAGGAACGGAGTTCCAGTTATACCACACTGTAGTCTCAATTAATACTTGAGTTTTATTACAGAATCCTCCTGCTGTTGATTTTGACTGTGAGTGGCTTTCTTCTTCCTGAGATCTCT
The DNA here is from genome assembly GCA_013397955.1 of Grantiella picta. Lineage (NCBI taxonomy): Eukaryota > Metazoa > Chordata > Aves > Passeriformes > Meliphagidae > Grantiella > Grantiella picta. Next base: position 380,795 of record VZRM01004033.1, read on the forward strand.
GGGGTCTCATTTGTATTTTCCAGTAGAGAATGGATTTTGATGAGGGACCCATGGAGTACAGTGATGTGTGCTGTATTAACTTAAATGTTAAAAATTCTGCTGCAGGCAGTGCTTTGTAAGAAGTGGCAAAGCATTATTCCTTCCCATGGGATTTATGATAATAACATTAATCATGATGAATTACATTGGTGTCTCTGTGGCAGTCATTCTTCTGCAGCTGTTTTTTTCTGCCCTGCAGAGTCATGCAGGTCAATGAGCTTTTGCTGTGATCAAAGCAAACATGCAAATGTAAATTCTTTATATAAAGGTACAGGGGGAAAAAATCCTGTGATAGGATGGATGGAAAGTCAGTAACAGTTAAAATACAGTTCAAGAGGCATCCTAAGACAGTTTATTCTGACCAGTTTTTTTCAGGTAAATGTCTGGAAGACACCTTCATAATGAAGAAGCTTTCTGAAATAAAGGGCTGCTGTACTCCTGTCTAGTTTCAGGGCTTTTTTAGATACATCAGCTGATAATGTCAACTGGAAAAAAATATGGGAATTACAGTTTACCAAGACTGAGTTACTTCATTATTGTTTTAAATATTATCCCAGATCTAAGAAAGGAAGTGCTAACAATACTTTGAAAAATACAGTTAAAAAGAAAAAATAGTAAGGTGAGAAAACATCTCCCACGTGAGACACCAATAAACTGACAAAGTTCTGCTGCTGAGATCCAGTTCCAGACCTGACAAAGCACAGAAATTAATGAGAAAAAGCTTCTTATGTCACTGTAGGAAACCAAAAGGATTCTTTGAAATGTAAAAACTACACTTGTTCTTCGCTGTGACCTGTTTCCTTGCTGATGTTCTTAGCTAAGACTCCCTCATTTTGCTTTGTATCATTTCCTATGGGCTTTGGGTGTCTCTCAATGTAGTTGATTTCTGGAAACTGAAGAGCAGATGGTTAGTGTTTGTAAATTGCCAAAGCTGCGTGACTTTAAATGGATAGTTGCCTTGAAAATTTGAGCAGCTAACATAAGTATTTAAGGGCTGTGTAATCATTTTATTTCCTCCTCCCTTACTGTCCTGTTCACCTTTATGGACTTCTTAAACTGTAGAGAATCTTTTTATTTGCATCTCACATAGTTTAATGATAATAATACACAGTGTAAGAAATTATTGATATTCTTCCCTTTTTTACATAGATTTAAATACATAAGCATTTTTATAGCTTGTCAAATATATCAACGTATTTAATATTATTTGAATCTACAGATTCAAGTTGTCTGGTTCAGCAACATATATTCTACAGTGAACATAAAATTACAGTAAAAATAGACAGTATAACTTAAGGTTTTATTTAACATTTATTTAGCAGATTGCGATCTAAAACTTTTGCCTGAGAAATAAATAAACAATACCAGATTTAGCTTGTAGATTGCAGTTCAAGAAAAGGGCTCATATTTAAAGTAAATTTTTAAAATCTGATTTAATCTTGACAGTTTTATTGGTGTATCTATTGCTGCCAAAAGAAAAAAAAAATAGGATTTATATTTTGCAGTGCATTTTATAGTCGTTGTTTTAGCATTTCCTTTATGATAGAAGGAATAAATCAAAACCATGTAACCCACCCTTACATTATTGCAAATATATCAACCAGTATTCTGTCTCTGAATGTTTTCTTTGCTGCAAGCAAAGAATAAAGGATTATTTCTGCATGCTCTTTAATCTCACAGAGTAATGAGCTGGGAACTCCATCTCACCAGCGCTCCTGAGCACCAGGTGGGCATCTCAGTCCCCTGCAGGTCTTGAGGTTCTGAGTGTGCCTTTCACCTCTTACTCTCTCCCCTGGTGGAGAGTCTTTGTTGTGCTTCATCTTTACTCCAGGATTGTTTGCCTTCCCCTTTACTCCTCATCTGATGCCTCCTTATCCCTTGAAAGGCCCCATGTTCCTACACTTCTCTGCCCGTTAATTAACTCTCTGCACGTGAGATACCAAGATAATTAATACTTGTTTCTGCGTGTTATGCTCTGTCTACAGCCTGTGCCTTTTTCATCTGTTTAAGGTAGAAGCAGCTCTTTTCTAGGTGTGTAATTCATAGCACAGCAGGTCTCTACTTTTGGGCAGCCTGGAGCTATTCACTGTAGTAACGAGGTTATTGATGATAACAGTGTTTTAGAGGTGTTTTTTCCTTGTTACTGCAAGGAAGTAGAGCGCAACACTCTTCATCTTTCAGGTCATGAAGGGATAGAGACCAAGGGAATATATCCCTGGTTTGACATGCTCCAGCTCTCTGTGGTCCTTCTGTACTGCCCACTGTGTGGACTAGGTGACTGAATTCTAGAAACTACCTTATTTTAAATAGTTTCTGCATTTATATTTAGTTGTTGTTGCAAGAAAAATAAAACTAACCATATTACCCTTTTTTTTTCTTTTTGCTTGTATTGTAAAGCTTACATGTCATTTTGCTTTGGAACCAGATGCAGAAAATTGATGTTATTCTGGTCTTTTGTTGGTACTTGGTTAGCAGAATATGTTGAAAGCTGATTATACTTTTGTTTTGTTTGGTTCTGACACAATTGCCTCTTTTCCTTCCAATTAGTCGCTGGATTATGTGTTTTTTCCACTATGCTTTTTGAATTTAAGCACCTTATTAACACCTGGCTAATATCTTACAGACCCTATGGCTTTTCATGTGCAGTAGTATTCAGTGTTTCCCCTTTTTCATTAATGCTTCTCTCCCCCCAGCACTTCACTTCTCCTACTCATTTCAGCTATGTGGTTCCTATGGAAACACACTTTCCATATACACTTTAGGTTGTGCTTCGGTGGAAAAAAAAAAAAAGCCAATCATTGTATCAGCCTCTCCTCTATGGAATGAAGGCTCAGACATCCCCAGCCTCCCATCTGGTACTGCCTGACTCACTCTGGGTTGGGATCATACCTGTTTGTTTGGGAGGAATGTGGATGTTTCTAACATGTAAATGTGCTTTGCAGTAAGAATCTGGGTTTGTCTGCATTTGAGATGCTTAACAGGCATGATCTTTCTGGCCAGCAAGGTGGGCTGGTGTGATTCATTCTTTATCTCCGAAACTAGTTAGGAAAGGATACTGCAGAAAACAGCATATTCCAGAGGCCACCAGGCCCTTCCAGAGCCACAGGGTCCTGGGTCAGTCTGTCTGAGCTTGGATCAAGTGCGATGGCCATTGCTACTCCACATACAGGTACAAACTGTACTCAGCAAATACAGATCCTCTCCTTCAGGCAGCCCTCACAATCCATCAACAAGTCTATCACAAACAAAATCAACAAGATGTTCGCATTCGCAGCTTTTGGATGGTAGTGACACAGTCTGTTACAAACCCGTCAGATGTTTCAGTGCTGGGCTGCTTTGAGTGTGTTTGAACACGTTGCTCTCCAATGTGATGTTTTTCTTAGAGTGAAACAATCTTTAAATATTTGCACAATATTTGATTATGTCCATTCGGCTGAACATGAGAAGACAGGATAAAATATATCCCATTATTCATATATATTCCCACACATAACTCTATATAAAATCAGTTTTTCAAAACTCAGTCAGTCTTTCCAAAGACATGGGGCTGCTGTTTTTTGTTATGTCTTTGTATTATCCCAGTGACCCTATATTACACATTTTGTTTCTGCCACATCGTTTTTAGAGGTACAGAACTTCCATGTCATTTCTGCACAAACCAGTTATATATTAGATACAAAATGTGATTAGAGATGTTTGCAGAAAGGCAGAAGATAGAATGCAAGGAAAACAATAATTATCAGTAAGATGGACTGTAGTCTAATAATACCCCTCCAGTTTTGTTTGTCTCATGGAAAAGCTGATCAAAGCAAAGATCTAAGAAAATTAATTTTGGATAGACTTCACTAAAACAAGATTTCATTTGCCAGTGCCAGGGAAAAAGAAATTGCAGTAATTGAAATGTGATATGAAAGCTTGAGTACCGGATTTAGTTGTATGGAATAGAATTTACACTGCTAAGCATTAACAGTCCTACCTAGGTCTGGAAAAATAATTTAAACTATTTGTAGTTATTAGACTTTGGCTAAAATTTTTAAAAACATCCGTGAGACCATAACATCCATAGGGAAATGCTCTCCATTTCTAGAAATGACAGAAGCTTTTAGCCGTAAGTGTGTCTTTGGCTTTGAGTAAAAATACATAAGGTTCTAAAAACCAGATTACAAAGATTTCTTCCTGGGTACTTAAAAAAATCTTCAAGAATCTACCAAATAGGTGTATTGAGTAACAACTATCAATTTCAGGTCAGACATTTACCTCAACACTTTTACAAATCTTACTGGTTCTTTGTGTCTTTGAACTTTGACTACTTTTCAAACTTTAAGAGTAGATTTTTTTAGATGGGTTTTTTTTTTAATTTTCTCCTAATATTTTATGCCAGACTTGTCCCAGGTTGTGGCTGGGCCATAGAGCTACTTGACTGTTTTACAAAGCTGGATTCATAATTTCTTTTCTGTTCCTATATTATCAAGCAGCTGCTGTCTTTTCCCTGCAGTTCTCATCAAAAACTCATTTTGTCATTTTGTGGTGGTGAACTGACTTTCTAGAGAATTAAAAAAGAAAAAAAGAAAGAGAAAATGCTCATAATTTCAAGTGTTGTGTACACAGTGTGTTTAGACAGATGAGAAGTTGGCTGCCTGTGTTGTGAATTGACTTGTGACATTCATCTGTTTGATCTATTCCGTCAAAAATGCTATTATGGCAGCAGCAATCCTGAAAACATTTTTCTCTAAGCTTTAGCAGAAGTGGTGCTATTCAGCCTGTGCCATCAACCACTCCCTCCAGAAGTCAAGTTTTTATAGGACAGTCATAGGAAAGGTTCTCTCCAGGAATCCTATTTAGAAAAAAAATACTCATTCCTACATGTGCTGGTTGAGGTTCAATATGACTACTCAGTTTCAAAAAGCTTACAGAAAATAATGAGATCATGGGATGGTTGGGATTAGACGGGACCTAATAGATCATCGAGTTCCATCCCCCCTGGCCATGGACAGGAACACCTTCTGCTGGACCAGAGTGCTCGGTGCCCCATCCAGGCTGACCTTGAGCACAGAGATTGTCTCCTTTCCCAGAGACGTGGATTGTATAACATGATGGATCCAATCGCCAGGCAAAGCAGAAAGCTTCTGAAATAGGGATATTGATTTTGCATAGCCCTAAAGTGGTGATTTTTTTTTGTCACCACTTTTATGCATTAATTACTGTAGAAAACATATGCCAGCGAAGGTTCTTCTCACCTTACCTTTGGAAGGAAAACAGTGTGGGCAGGGAAGTGTTTCGCTTGGAGTTTTAAAGTTATCTGTATATGCATATTACTATATTCTCATATTATTTAAAGTAAGATGAAGAACTATGTTTAAAAGCAAATCTGGTGAGGTGTGTGACTACCTCAGCTCTGTTGGGAATTCATTCCTTAGGCACTGGCTGACCTAGGAAAAATGGGGTTCAGCTCTTATGTGCGCGGTCTGAGTTGTATTGGTGTATTTCCAGCCACAGTAACTTTCAAATTTGCAAATAATGTTTGTTGATTGTGGATATTTGCAGGTCCAGGAAGTGCAAATGTTCATACTTACATGAATCAGACATAAACATGAGTAATTTGAGCCTTACATCTCTGGGTAGGTCATAATTTCTCCAGAGTACTATACTTTAGAGTCATAATGAGCTTTTTTGGAGAGACATTTGACTGGTGATTATTTAAAGACTTAAACAAAAAATGTTTGGCATCCTGTGATTCCCCAGGAATTAGTGGTGGTTACTGTGATCGGTGGAGGTCGCTATCATTTGTGCAATTCTTCAGAACTATCTGCAAACACTTAGCAGCTTGTATCTTGATTTTCAAAATGTGGAGGTGTACAGTGAGGAAAAAAATTTCATCTCTTCTCTTCAGGATTAGGAGGTTTATAAAGAGTGAAAACCTGAAGCTATTTCTACATGTAACTATAACTATAAGGTAATTTTTACAGGAGATACATATTTGTTTTCTAAAGCCTGCGTGTTTTGTGTTTACTCAGTTTAGTAAAAATGCTTCCCACAAAAAAGAAAAAGCATTTGGCTTCTTTTCTGAGAGTTTCTGGAGAATCTGTATATGATTCAGTGTAGGATTTGATTACAGCAGTGAAAATATGTTATTTGCAGTCACAAGCTCAAGTATGGGCTGGGCAGAGAATGGATTTAGAGCAGCTCTGATGAGAAGGACTTGCTGATGGATGAGAAGCTCAACATGACCTGGCAATGTGCACTTGCAAGCCAGAGACCCAGCCTCATCCTGGGCTGCTCCCAAAGCAGTGTGGCCAGCAGGGCCAGGGAGGGGATTCTGCCCCTCTGCTCTGCTCTGATGAGATCCTACCTGGAGTGCTGTGTCCAGCTGTGGGGTTCCCAGCACAAGAAGGATATGGATCTGTTGCAGCAGGTCCAGAGGAGGCCATGAAGAACAGATGACTGGAGATCCTCTCCTGTGAAAGAGGCTGAGAGAGCTGGGGTTGTTCAGCCTGGAGAAGAGAAGGCTTCAGGGAGGCATCAAAGCAGCCTTCTGATACCTAAAGGGGCTACAAGAAAGCTGGAGGAGTGACTTTTTATAAGGATATGTAGTGATAGGAAAAGGGAAAATGGCTCTAAACAGAAAGGGGGCAGGTTCAGATTAGATATTAGGAAGAAATTCTTTACTGTGAGGGTGGTGAGGCACTGGCACAACTTGCCCAGAGAAGTTGTGGATTCCACATCCCTGGAAGAGTTCAAGGCCAGGTTGGATGGGGCCCTGAGCAACTTGGTCTCCTGACCATGGCAAAAGAGCTGGAACTAGAGGAAATTCAAGGTCCCTTCCAACCAAACTATTCTATGATTCTATGAATTCTCTCAATTTTCTTTCCTTATTTCTTTCATTTTGACTGGGGTTTGTTTGTTTGGTTTTTTCCCACAAAATGAAATTATGTCTTCCCAGTTAGCCAAATAATACAAGAATTGTTTTGGGGTTTTTTTAATCCTCAAAATCATGGAGAAAAGGAGCAGAAAATAATTAGAGCCATTTCACTTGCACCAAGTTCTGGTGTGTTAGTGGCTTGTCAGATTAACAAGGGAAAGAAAAGAGGGGAAGGAATGTCCTACCTTAAGAACAGTAAACGTGATCTTGGGTCTTCAGAGCTGTTACATCTTCCTAGGTCATCACAATCTGAGTGAAGTTGTGGTCAAAAAGCAAAATTAAAACATGACAATCTTTTTAAAGCATGATGAATTTATATTTGTGGTAGTACAGGGGAGCAGGTCTCTGACATTATGTCAGTGAGAGGCAAGGCCTCTTTTGAAAGGTTCAGTGTCAACCTCTTGATATCACAATTAAATACTGTGGAAATAATTGTCTCTAGGTGAAAATCATGACATAAACAGAAGAAAAAGTACATATAAATGCTTTCTTGAAGCACTAAGAAAGAAAAATGGTTTGATAAAGTTGACTCCTTAAAGGTCCTGTGTCACTGATGCTGGGGAATATTTTTCCAAAGGCATTTGTGAACCTGATGTTAACAGGAGCGGAGTTAGGCCAACAGGAAATGCTCCGAAAACTCTCCATGAATCACATGGGAATATAGACTGATTCAGGTTGGAAAGGACCTCTGAAGACCATCTATTCCAGCCCTCTGCTCAAAGGGTGACCAACTGATCCAGGCTGCTTAGGCATTCCTCAGTTGGGCTTCCTCAGTCGAGTTCTTCATATCTTCAAGGATGGAGATCCACAGCCTCTCTGGGTAATGTGTTCTGGTATTTCACCACACTTACGGTGATTTGTTTTCTCATGTTAGGTTTAGTCAGGATTCGCTCCAGCTGGATCTTTTGGGGTCTGCCTCTCATCCCTTCTCTGTGCACCTCTCAGAATGTTCTCTCTGCAACTTCTCTAGACCTTCCGATGAGCTAGCTGCAGACAGCGACAGGATCCCCTTTTCAGTTTTGCTCTTAAGGCTGAACAAACCCAAGTGTCTCAGCCTGTCCCTCTGCACAAATGCCTACAGCAGGGTTTTTCGAAGTCAGCTACAAATGCTAAGGCAGATCTCCTGCTGTGCCGAGTATCCAGCTCGCTTTGCAAGGAGAGGGACAACTCTGACAGCCTCCTTTAATTCTGCAGCCCTGTGGAGCTCTGATGTGAATTATTGCTGATGGTAGATGACAGAAAAGATGTGCATTGCTTGGTTACAGGGGAACATCTTTCTTCCGTCTGACTGCTTCTTTTATTGTAAACCTTACTGTAGCAAGGAACAAACCACATTTCTGCTGTCTGCTCTTCTCTTCCTTGAAGTTTCATTAATTAGTTCATAAAAACATCTACAGATCTCAAATGCAGTTAATTTCATGATCCAAACATGCTTTGGAGGATTAAGGATTAAGCTATACTTGCTAAGGTACAGAAGTAAAAAGAGGACTAGGAATGATGCAGGAAACAGGACAGAGCTCCTGCCTGGGAAAGATGAAGAGCACATCCAGAGCACCATTATGCTGGGAAGCACCTGGGTGCTTTATTAGACTTCCAAGTATTTCACAGGTTCTCATATGCATTGATGTTTTGTGCTTTTTTGTATGAAATTGCTTGCAATTTAGATTAGTTTAATTAAATGTAAGAGATTTTTAAGCATATTTTAAGGAAGTCTTTTTTTTTTAACCAAAATGCTGCTTTTGAGACACTAACACTGTTTAAACATGAAAAAATCCACAAACATTTAAATAAAACCCATATTTGATAAACTTCTATAATGTCAGAATAGGGCCACACCAATTATGTTTCCACAGATGTAAAAATCTAGAGGAGGAATAGGTCACAAAGCTTTTCAAATCATAAAAAATGTGATCATAGAATCCGACAATAGTTTGGGTTAAAAGGGACCCTAAAGATTCAGCAATTCATGTGCTAATTTATTCCAATGGTTATTCATTTTAATAGATGCATTAAAGTACATGCATTATTTCCCATGTGGGTTTTTCTGTCTTTCCATTCCTAATCTTTTCATGCCTTCCTAAATGAAGGTCATTAAGTATCTAATATTTTGTCCCATGAAAGTGGCCCTACATTGCAACTTCCCTATTTTCTCTTGGCAAAACTAAAAACCTTTATAACAATTTCTTCAACTCCTCAGCTGTCTAGGGGCTGTTTTGGCTTTTGCCCCAGTGTTTCACTGTCATTTTTGGACAACAGAACTTCTTTTAATGTTTTCATACCAGGTTCTTCAGTACCCAAATACCCATTTTCAGTCTGCATTTTACTCCTTTTTCTGCTCAGGCTAAGCACACCAAACGCCCATGAATTGCCCAGCCATTTTTTTCCTGCAAATTCACTCTTTTGAAGCATCTACGGCAATGGCTTTTGGGTTTTTTGGTATGTTTATATATACATATTGTATTCGTTGGTTGTAATCAGACAAATTTCATTCAACTAGGACTAATTTAGTAAATTAACCACATCATAAAACAGGGCTTTTGTCGTCTAGTTTATGTTACCTTTTCTAACAGTCTTTGTTCTAGCTTACATTTAGTCCTTAAGAGGCTTAGCTTTCAAAGGCATTGATGAAAATTCTGGAAAATGTGTGGGTTTGGACTTATCCATGTGAAGCCCCACTGAAAATATCTTCATTCATGAATCATCTTGTGCTATTAAATGACATTTTGAGACACAAACCATTTCCTTGTTACTTAGTATGGGCTTTACTAATACTAATGTGTGGTACATAGCCTGTAGTGTTCATTTGGAAACTACACAGAGCACTTTTACACTTAAAGAGTATTTTTGATTGGGCCTCTTTTTACGGTCAGGACTGAGACTTTCTTTGAGGAGGAATGTTTTCAATAAAACCATGTAAATGGTATTACATTCCTATCTCTTTTTTTAAGTTACTTTTATTGCACTGGTATTAGACTGACTATTCGATGCTTACACAGGCATATTTTCTGTCCATCTGGATCACAATTCTTTCTGCCTGATGGAGTTTTTCTGCAGTTCAAGGTGCACTAAGGAGGAAAATGCATAAAACAGATGTATCCTCATCTTCAAGAGCTCTTAGACATTGATTCATCATGCCTCTTTTTATATAATCTTCTATTCCCAGTTAATAGTGTTTTGTTTCTAATTTGTTTTCAGCAAGCACAGTACTAATTACAGACAGATATTCCATCCCTTCCATGTAAAAAAAGTGAATCATCCTATTTCTTTCTGAAAGCTGAATAGAAGTATTTTGTGAATAGCTCCCTATGTTCTGCAACACTATTAAGAATTTTGTTATCTTCACCTAATGATGGATCTACACAATTGCTCAGAGTTTTTTTTCACCATGGCCCCAGGAAGAACTTTTCACTGAATCATAGAATCGTTATGCTTTTTGCAAAAGACTTCTAAGATCATCAAATCTATCCTTTAACAAAGCACTGCCATGTTCACCCCTAAAACATATCCACAAGTGCTACATCCACACACCTTTTAAACACTTGCCAGAAAATATTCCTTTGAGCCAATCTTGCCCTTTCTGGGGCCATATCTGTCACTGCTAAAGACTGAACATTAGTCAGTTCTGTGTCTGGCAGAGCAGCCAGCTGGAGGATCCTTGTATTATATGAAGGCTTGGCCAACTTTTCAGCCGCATGCATGAGAACTGTAGGTGCAAACGCTGGGCTTGAACTCTGCAGCTGTGATTACAGTGTTAACAGAGAGTCCCTGGTGAAAGTTGCTTGCATCCATGGCATCAAAACTGCCTTTTTTTGTTGGTATTTTTTCGTACTGTGAAGGTGCCTGGCATTTTTCTGTTTTCCTCCTCTGGAGGCAAGTTCCACTGTAGTTTTTGCTTGAATGACTATGTGGGAAAAAAAAAAAAAAAAAAACAAAAAACCAAAAAATAGTATGTAAGGGCAGAGGCAAAATTATTTCCTCAGCTGAACCCATAAAACCTTCACAACAGACTCCTGTTTCTCTGTCTTGGGATGTCTGAGTGGCAAATTCTGCCCAGAGGCTTGCTTGAACAAATGTGTGGCTAACAAAAAATCATGTTTTTCACTTGAAAGCAGAAAGTAACTGAATTTTCTCCAGAGCTTCCAGGGAATGCAGTAATGATTATCCTTTAAGTACTCTCTCAACATTTACCTAGATGTTTGGGATGCTGACCAATGATAAAAAGTAATGTGACAAGCTGAGGCATTCTGTGTGGAGACTGTGCCCTCTGTTAGGGACACACAGCCCAGGAGAGGATGTTGGTGTGCAAACAAAAACAGAATTCAGTCAACGCTGACTAACAGACAGAAGCTAAACAGCCATGTCTGTGGGCCCTGGTTTGGGAGAGTGTCCCAGGGTGAGCCTTTAGCTACCTGCCTGACATGTTCCTGATTAGTTAACTCATGGGTGTAAAGTGTGTTGCAATTACTGTCCTTAAAGGGACTATGTTTGTGAAAGTGCTAAAATGTGGTTTAGATTTTCAAGAGGACTAAGAGGTTGATGGCTGTCCTATTTTGGGTACAGAGAGAGGACAATTTGGAAGAAACAAATGTCACCTTGATTCAGATTCAAAATTAGAGCTTTCTGAAAACAAGATCACAGAGAATTAGTTTGTTCTGTTTCAATTCTGACATTTTAAGAGGCCTAAAATTAGTGCTGAATGTGTCAGACAATATTTGGGGATTCACTTGGTCACTGTTATCTTCAGTTCCTTAAAAAGACTGGGCCAGATGGTGTCCCTGGGGTGAGTGGAGAGAGCTCCCGCAGGGTCTGGAGAAGAGAAGGTGCTAAAGCTAGAAGAAGCTTCAAGGTCTGAGAGGTGAAGGGATCACAGGAGGAAGACAGGAACCTGCAGCTCATGACCAGAATGTAAGGGTTTCTGAGAGGACAGGATGGAGGAAACAGGAGTGCTGATGTAAGGTCTGCTGCTCCTTAGAGAGTCTCTGAGTTAGAAGCAGCACTGGCTGGAAGTGTGGAGCCTCTCGTCCCATGGAGCCATGATCTGTCAGAAGAAAAGCGTGTATGATCCCTGCATACTCTTTCTCTGATTTAAAATAATCACTTAGGTGTCATGTATGCTACTAAACAATGTTTGGCAGTATTCCCAAACAGGAATATTTTTGCCCTTGCTGGTAAATTGTTAGCAGGTTCCCTGGCACATTTTGGCCCATCCATACATGATGTGGAAGCCAGCTCAGGTACAAGACCAGCCCCAGGACCCAGGTTAAACTTTGGGACAGTGGGATAGTTAGGTGGGTCAGACATGCGGCTCTCCAAGCTGCCTCAGGTCGTGGGAATCATCTTGGAAACACCTGAGTTACTAATTATAAACACAGCCTTTGAGGTCTCTCTAAATAAAAATGTCAGGTTTCTAATAAAACCTCCATTTTCTGAGTCCAGGAATCTTTCAGATTCAGTTCACAGCTCTAGCCAGCCCAGGGTCCTGTGTCACTGGGGTTGTGCCATCCCTGGCAGTGTCATCAGCTTCTGAAACCAGAGCTGATTGGGAGCCAAAGGCTACCCCTGCATCATTACAGCTTCAAGAAGTGCAAAATGTGAACATGGGGTATAAAATGATTTCTTTTTTTAAAGTACCTTTTTCCCCGGCAGTCTGAATGTCAGAGCACCAGGGCAAATGCTCATTTTGAGATCTGCAGGCAGCTCAGTGCTGCTGTGGGCTGAGATACTTGTTGGCACAGTCCAGTCTTTCCAGCTCCTGCACTGGCAGCCTGCCACAAACTTGAGGGTCACCCCTAATTTGCCTGTTTATTATTGATTGAATGCTGCACAGTGTACCAATTTGCATTAATCTACATAGGTTTCTATTTTTTTTAATAATGCATTTTTTTTGTGGTTTTTAACGTGCTGTCAATCAATTTCATGAATTAAGGGGAGATAAAAACCAGGTGAATAAAGCCAAGGGAACAAATGGTGCTTTTTGACCTAAAATCAACCTTTCCTCCCAGTGCTGATGTGCTTTTGAGAACAGCTGTCAGGAAATGAGCTGCATTTTTTAATTTTTCCCATGCTTGTACTTAGGACAGACCTAACATGCATAATCCCTATGGATGCTCATGCAGGCACACACCAATCCATTTAGCTGCTGGGAATTATTCTTCTCCACTTCCAGAGCGCTGATCAGCAGCACTGTTTGCAGTGCCTTTCCTGAAGCATATCATCGCATTGCTGGGCTAGGGAAGATTAGAAGCAGCAAAGCAACCAGAAAACCCCCATATTTTCTGAAAGAAGAGCTCATTTGTAATGATGGTGGCAGAGACCAAAAAGTGAGAGAGGGAGATAGAAAGCTTGCAGAAAATTGCCTGTTGATTCTCTTCCTTTCTGATACATATGCAATTGAGGTTGATTTGTGTTTGCCAAGATAGTTAGAATTTGTTTAGATATCTGGACTAAAATAGCTGAGGAACCATGCTGAATCTTCCTCATCATGTTCTAAAGCCCCAAATCTGGGACAGTATGTTTTGATTTAGTTTTTTGGGTTTGTTTTTTTTCCCTCTCTTGCAGTAGCGTTTTTACATTAAACCAGTGAAATCATGACAAAATGAGCAAAAAAGAAATGATCAAAGATCAACTGTGGAGCTTTATTTGTCACATGTACTCCATTGTAGAAATATTTATTGGTTTTTGGATAGAAATATTTATTGGTTTTTGGATAGGATACATGTCATGTAAAAAACAGGAGAAACTGTTCACTGACAATGCTGCATCTGGGTATTATCAACAGGCACTGCTTTTATGTGGCAGAGGGGAAAAATAACAAAGAAATGAACACCTGCTCTACTTATTTGTCCTTCATGCTAAGAGTAGAGGGAAAACATTTTGGTAGGGTGCATTTTGCTAGGGTGTTGTGATTTTGCCAAAGTGCCAGGATAAGCCAGGTGAGTTTCTGGTTCCTAGCAGCTCTGTTCTCCTGGTTGATATCTAAAATCTTTAGGCAACACTCTTGCAAGAGTTTTGTCTTTTGATATCAGTCAACATGGTGAGCTCCCTCCCAGGCTGTTGGAACAACTGTGAGCATAGTAATTATGTCATTTTTCTCCCCACATGTGTTAGCATGAAGTTGCAGAGGTGAAGTACCTCTTGGCAGGATTAGATCCGTGAGTCTTTCATCAATTTCCATCTGGACTTACCAAGTGGACTGTAAAATTATTCTTATCCTAATAATGTTCAGTACAGGACATGCCTTCCCATAGCAGGTTGCCTTTCAAGTGTAATTAAAGAGTCCTCAGATTTAGAAAATAATTTGAAACATTATTTAGATTTCACCAGTCATAATGTTTATCACGTAGATAAAATAAGTCAATAGTTTAAACTAATACGGACACTCCCAGTAAGATTACTTCAAAAAAAGAAATAGCTTTTCAAAATTATATTTTCTCAGCTGTTTATATATGATATAATGGCATTTTACTTCCTGACAATATTAAGGACTAATCTGAGTTTGAAATGGCTTGTTCCTCTGTCATTTCTCTTTATAGCATATGCTCTTAAATTTTAAGGCACTGAACGTAGACTATGTCTCTTTTGTAATTTCTACTACATGAGAAGAAATAAGAGGACTTTGGGTTGGTCGGGAAAGTTAAAAATAATTTATGGCTACAATATCCAATCTAATGCCAGTTGATGTTTTATGCCCACAGGAAGCTGTTATTTTTATTCATCAGGTGTAAAAGGGAAGGTAAAGAAAATCAATTATTTGAAGGGAGCACTGTGCTAAATTAATGCATATTAGGATCCCAAGTGGATTTAATTCTTCCAGGGAAAAATAAAAAAAAGAGCCCTGAATTTTTGGTAGTTTCATTTGAAGAAAGGCCCTGAAGTTACTACATGAATATTAACGTGTTAAATTTTAACATACATTGATTTCATGTATTTGATTGATTTTTCCCTAACTTTCCACAAGTCTTCTTAAGTCAAGAAGTTTGTAGTTTAAAACAAGATATTTGAAAATCAACTGCAAACCAAGCAGGGTATAAAACTCCATTCTTCGTCCTATATTATATGTGTATAGAAAGTACGTTACAGGAGAAAAAATGTCATTATATGCCTTTCAAATTTATGTCTCCTAGGGTTCTCCTAGCCAAACACATACTTCAACAATTGTACAAGAAACATGCATATGTAATTGAACAATTCGTCTATGCTTGTAATCATTTGCATTTAATTTCGATCAAATATCTGGATGAACTTATTGTTATTAATATTTTATAATAATATATTTCATAGGAATATTTGCGCAAGAAATGTAGTGCTAATATTTACACCTTGCCAGCCAGGAAATTAAGAAATAGTACATGGTTATGCAAAATTTGTACTGTGAATACTGTCAACATAATGTTCATAAATCATACACAGGCAGAGAGCATCTACTAACTCCCATGTGATCATTAATGTGTGAAAAGAGAAAAAAAACTCTTTTTTTTTTTTAATAACAGAGAAGAAACCATATATTCACTACAAATTACTTGCTCTGCTTTGCTTGTTGGTCTCACTCAGTAAGGCTTTACCTACAGCCTCTTCTTTTTATTAGGATATAGGTAGTGTAGTTGAAATAGACACATAGGATTTGCATTTTTCATCTTCCTAAAATTCCCTGTTATGTCAGTGGGAAATAGCTGAAGAACAGTAGTCCAATGGGATGCTTACTGGGAAGTAAAATAATTAAATCTCCTAGTAGAAAACAAAAGGATTTTTTTCAGATCATAAATTTCTGTTCAGCCTAACTAATTTTTGCATGCCCAGGACTTTGATGACACTTTCAGGGCCATAGTTTTTATTACTCTCTAACAGAATACCAGGATATCCATAGGGTTACACATTGCCAAGACACATCCCATCCATTAAGATTTGAAGCTGGCTACAGGCTCCACAGGGAGTCATCTTCCTAACTGCTCTGTCCTTTCATGGTGTGCTGTACACAATGTTTTCTTTGTAAGGGTCATATTGTTTCCTCCAAAAGTAGCCCGTTTTCATCATCTTAGTGCATTTATACATGGGTTTGAAGTCCTTGTTCTGTACCGGCACAGTTTGGATTGTCCACTTTCAACATCTTCACCTCAGGATCATTTTGTTTTTATTGTTCTCATTCAAGTATGCCGCTTCTGATTATTCTGCCCCCAAACCACAATTTAACAATGTGTTCTCTGAGAAGTGGCGCTGCAAAATTCCTTTAATTTGTATCCCTGCTCAGCAATAGTACTTTTATATTGTTTCCTCTTATATCCCTCAGACTGACATATATGTCTGTCTGCTGTGCAATATTAACTTTGGGAGGGCCAATATATATATTTTTTCCTAACTGTGGGTAAAAGCAGAAACAAAGAAAAAAGACTGGAAGAAAATCACTGCTTGGACTCTCCAACTCTTGCAGAACAGTTTGCTTTGAAGGTGTTTAGGTGGCCTGCAGGATAAATGCTTAAATGCATCATGACTTTTGGTGTATCTTCGCAGTACCTGCATGGAGCAGTGTTGAGCTGAGAAGGTGAGTCACAGAAGCAGCATCCATCCCAGGGCACACAGAATTCTTACAGCAAATGTCCCAAGTTCCCAGCTCTGCCATTTGCTCCTACTTTCCTTTTCCATGGTATTCTGCTAAAATAGCAGCTGAATTGCAAGCACAAGCAAGAGAAGGCAATTAACTTCTCTTAACTTTTATCTTTGGCCTTTATTTTCCATATAATTTGTTTACAGTTCTGGTGTTATCTAACAGGAAATTGGCCAGAGCACAGTAGACAGGTACAAGTTCAAATGCTGAAAACTGCACATCCTCAGCTCTAACATGTTCAGTTCAGATGTTCATCATTCTGAGATAAATCCCATTTTGTCATTTACAAAATCTTAACCAAATGTTCTTGTTGTATCGACATTGTGTGAGTTATTTCTGTAGAGTTTCAATCAGAGATTCTGATACTGTAGTGAGAATAAGTATTTATATTTCAACTCCTTTAATTCTTCAGTTATTCAGTTAAAGGTCTTAGAGCACTTTCCCACTCCTAATTAATCCTCGAGCTATAAGTAGTTCAAGAACAGAGCATCTAATCAGTGTCCTGGTTCTTGGGTCCCTTCAGACAGAATCCACACTAAAGGGAGGCTTGTCCTTAAGTGCCCAGCTGAGCTCAGACTCTGTGGAAGTTAGTTACCAGGTATAAATGTGATGGGATGGCAGATATTTCCCTGCTCATGGTTACTGCTGACCTGAAGTGTCATTGCCGTTCACACCTTCAGAGTGCCCAGACAGTGCAGGAATACACTGAGCATGACAATCCCCTCAAAGCAAGTTTGCCAGGGAGCCATCACCTCTAGCTACCCAAAAGGGTTTCTGGTGAGCACTGAATTAATTGTTCTGACATGAGAGCCAAGGCAGTAAATCTGCAGTTTCAGCAGTCTTGTGAACCATGCAAGTCTACAGATGATTCCTGCTGAGCTGAAAGAGGGTTTTCCATATCCTAAAAAGAGATTTATTTCATCCTTTCTTTTCAGAGCAATACTTTGTTCTGATGCTGCTGTAATTCCATGTATTATTTCTTGCTGGGAGGTACTTTCTTGGCTCATTCACAAGTAATGGCAAAAAACTGCAGAAGCAGATTTGCAAGAATGCTGGCACAGATATAGCTTGAGTATCACCTGCTGTCCTTCCTTGGCTTGTCTGAATCCTAAACTGCTTAGCATGTTCAGGCTCCAGGAACAGCATAACCATGGAGTTCAACATGAGTAGGTTAAATTCACTCGTGGTGTCGTCTAAGCTAGTTCATTTGGAGCTTGTATCTACACTGCTCTGCCATCTGCATTGTAGTTAGTCATCCAGGCTTCAGATTTTCTTTCCTGGAAGAAAACTGTAGGAGGGGAAAACTTAATCTGAGAGTGTGTGCGTGCGTACTGATTCCTGTGCTGGCTCTTTGTCACAACCAGTGCAGAAGGCGTCCTCAGGCGATGCCACTTATTTTTTGCAATCTTCCACAAATGCAGGCCTGGATTTCACTGTTTCCTCATGAAGACTGTTTTGTGTGTTTGTTTTCCTTTCCATGGGTAGTCCCTTGCAGTATTGACACAGGACTCTTCAACAAAACAGCTCTACTTTCTCCACCATGCAAACTCTGCCTCTCATGCGGTGCTCTCTAGAACCAGCAGAAAAGAGGGTGCAGCCGGGTGGGGGTCAGTCTCTTCTTCCATGTAACAAGTGGTAGGACAAGAGGAAATGGCATCAAGTTGCATGAGGGGAAGTTAGATTAGATATTAGGAAAAATTTCTTCACTAAATGTGGTCAGGCATTGGAACAGGCTGCCAAGGGAAGTGTTGGAATTTCCATTCCTGAAAAGGTTAAAAAAAACCTGTAGATGTGGTGCTTAAGGATATGGTTTAGTGATGGACTCGGCAGTGATGGGTTAATGGTTTGACTCGATGATTTTAAAGGTGTTCTCCATCTGTATTCTGTGATTTTTACCGTGATGTCTGTAGAGTTGTTGCTTTCCCCATGTGTCTGTACTTGCAGTAGGTAATGTGAAGGACTATGCCAAGCTGACAGATTTTCATCACCATCCTCAGAGGAGTCAAGTGTATCATTCCTGTGCTGTACTTCTTCCCAAATCAGCCACCTACTCCTCCCACCACAGAGTGCACGCAAAGTTAAACTGCGAATCCAAGGAGGATCTTCATGGCTCCACCATTCTGTGCCATTCAAAGCTGTTAACTCGTTTGCTTCCTGCATCAGGCTTACAGGGAGGTGACTGTGGGACCTTCTGTTTGTGTAAAAGATGTGTAAAAGATGCTTGTCTGGTTTGCTACTACATTTAAACTTTTAGTTAATAGAAAGAGCATCTTTAGCTACTTTTCCAGCTCATAGACCTATTGAGCCCTTTATGATTTCTTTTGGATTTTATTATCAAGCTTCAGACAAATTTAACTCATTTAAAAGGGAACAGCAAAAGGAAAGACAAAGTTCAATGGAAAATGAAATTTGAGAAAACAAAACAAAAAATGCAAACTAGTTCTGGGTTTTGAACTACCTCCTCCAGGTTCCTCAGTTCTTTTCACCAGCTGAATTACTCTAAGCCATACAGGAAATCAACATTTTTATGAAATCTCAGACTGTTCCTGTGATATCTGCTGACTTATTAATGGGTTGCTGTATTATTCCAGGTTCATGGGGTACTATGAAAGGGTTTTCAAATCAAATCAAATCCAGGCTGCCTCTCCAGAGGCTCTAGGGAAAGTGCCATCTGGCCTTCCTTCCTTTTAGCTGCTCTTCTTTATTACTAATAGAATCATTCATATTCTTAAGACTATGAAGCCACCATTAGGAGAGATCAGGCTTCCTAACTAGCAAAGCAAGTTCTTGTCATAGCCCTTGATCAACTTAAATTGCTCTCTTGGGCATCTTTTCATTCAGACCTAGCTGAATATCCGTTTTAATTCTCTTTTTTTCTGTAGTTTTTCAAACACAGTCCTCATTCAGAAAGAGGACTTCAGCTTTCACTCTGCACTTGTAGCAAAAGAGATGTCACTTGAGGAACGAAAGAATTGTAGTACAGAAAAATATTATTATGGCAATAACACTTGTACAGTCCTTTACATCTTCAAAGCCCTGTGCCGGCTAATTTATTAATTAATCAAATATCCACTTTTATTCATTTGTACTAATGAGGATTAATCTTAGAAACTCTAGATTAATCTGAAACTCTATTTAAAAACTGGCCATACGTGGAATTTCATGTGTGCTACATTGAAAGAAAATTAATTGCTCCATTGCCTTGCTGTGGCAACTAAAATAATTTACATTGTCACTGTTGTTTATTTTGCAGTGTGGGATGTATATGAGTTACAGGAATTAAATCTGTCTGACTCAATGAGTAGTTTTTTACCATATATTTATAAAAGAACAAATTCTCATTGGATTCAGACCACAGACAATGGAGTAGTTTATGAAACTTGTAAAGCCTCTGTGGTCTCAGCTGGAATTAAAAGTTTGATAGATTTCTGTACTCAAAAGGAATGATGATTCTATCACCTTACTACCTTTCAGGGCGTTTAGGGGGGGAAATTCCCTGTAACTAGGGAGTGCCTTTATCAAGTGTAATAAAAGACCTTTACAATTATGCTCAGCTGATTTTGATTTGAAGAAAGGTGGATCTCAGAATTAACTAAACTCATACAGATTTCATGGTAATACTCAACTAGATTAGGGAGGGAGAGCTAAATTAGTGCCTTTGCTGGGAGGAAGGTGTGGGAAGTGCCTTGCAGCCCTTGCTATTCTTTGTCCTATAAGGGGCCCAGGAGAAGCTGAGCTATTGTAAAGTGATGCAGACTGAAGCAGGGCAGTGGGTTGAGCCTGCGATGAAAGGGAAAACACCTGTAAGAAACAAAGTGTTTCACACCCCCTGATCACTGGAATGCTTAGGTTTCCTGTTATTATTGTTTTTCTGGATGATACTGTCTGATAAACGTCCTGTCCTTTTTTAAATCCTGCTGGGCTCTTTGCTTCGGAGATACTCTCTGACAGTGCCATCAAAAGGCTATCAGATGAAAGAGTGTAAAACCAGGGTAAAAATGTATCCAGTGTAAGTCTGACAAAAAAATCAGTAAAGGAATTGAAAATTGCTAAATGCAGGACACTGAATATATACCTCTTTATTTTGCAAGATGGCATCTTGAGCCACATGGCAAAGATCCCTAACCAGAGCATTGGTCATCCATACCATCTGGTGCAGCCTGGAAATTATCTCTGTCTGTGCACATTTTTTCACCTGAAGTTCCAGGTTCTCGCTGTGGAGATCCTGGAGATCTAGTTTTGCTTCACTGAGGTGCAAGTTAACAGCAAATTAATAGCTAATTTGTGATCTTGATGGTATCAAATCTGCCTGTAGTTCTTCTCAATTTTATAGTTACCTTTGCTTCTTCTGCTCTTGTTATTTCAGCTGAGCGCCCTGATTTTTCCACAGTGATCTGTGTGCTCACTTTAGACAGCAAATGAGATATCTATGATGTGTAGTCAATATAGTGAGAAAGAAGTGGTCAAATAGAAAACCCAAATCTATTTGCATTTCAACCATCCTTGTTTCTTTGAGCTTTTGCCCCCTTCCACCAGCACTGCGCCTGTCCAGGGCTGAAGACTGAACTCTAATTCAAATTCAAATTGTGGAGTGAATGTAGGTAACAGCTCTGGCCTGATGGCTTATCAGCTAAGATGTACAAGCATGCATTTGAAACCAGCACAGAAACTGCTGAATCGTTCCATGAAGGACCTTCACCCTAGAGGGGTCTTTGGGGATCTCCAAAGACCACCAGGACATACAGAGAATGCATGGTGCACATGCTAATGATATTAATGACTTCCGAGAAATGATTTGTATAACCACTCCTATCCTGAAGAATGTAATGAATATTCATTAATTTTACCTATAACACTGTGTCTTTGGGGCTACTGGGGTGTGTGTGTGTGCTCGGCGGAAACAATTCCCACACACCCGGTGCATCGAATAAAGCAAATACCCACTTCTCTGACTTGGTCTCTGAAGTGTCTCCAGGCTCAATTGGGGCAAATCAATAGTCCATGTGATTATGGAAGAAAGAAGTAATGTTTTGGTAGCAAATGGGAGCACTTTTGCCTTGCCTTTTTTTTTTTTTCCGTTTTTAGATCATTTCTATTTTGCAGCTTGAAGTGAAGAATATCAGAGTCATTACCAAATGTGTTTGTTACAAATGCCTTAAAATACACGCTCTATATATATATGTAGGTATACAGAAATCTGGCAGCCATATGGGATTTTCACACACCTGTCAGTGGAGTGAGTACGTTTGAATGTGAAATCTCACATTCTGCACCAGAATGTAAGAACAGAGCCCCAATGACCTGGGTGGTGTGTTGAGCGTGTCAAATCACCTCAAAGGTAGCACTTTTACATTATTGACTATTATGGCAGTATCAGCTGTATTACCCACAAAGAGGAAATATGGAAGCCAGGATAACTAATTGAAAATTGCAAGTGTAAAACAAGGTAGCAATTTCTTGGAATTGTGGCTCTTATGTAATACCGCAGACTGTGGTTTATGCATGCCACCTACACACAGCTATGAAATATTGCTGTGGCTTACATTAGTGAGATATTGGTCACTTTTACAAACATTTTCTTCAGTAAATGGGAGCTGAATTTCAGTGTGAATGTTATGTTGGTCAAGGACATTCAACCAAGCATTACTTGTCTCTTACTCACGCAGCAGCAAATTGTTACAAGGCAGTGTCATGTTTACAAAAATGCTTGGGAAGCCTCTCAGAGTCTGAATGGTTAAGGCAAAACAAAAAGCAAAATGGGGCATTCTGGTACATATGGTTTGAAACTGTATTTTATGAAAAATAGGTCAGAAAACCTTAATTAGTGCACAAGACAACAAACCGTTGTAATCAGGCCATTTTAGGGAACCCCCATGATATGTACATGAAATGTATAAACCCCTGAGAATAGAATTTGGCTCTAAAAGCCAAATCCAGTAGCACAGATTTTTTTTTTTTTTTTTGCTTCTTAATGAGCCAGGGTTTATCATTTGGAATATTTTCTGCCCATATTGGATTATTCTCGGTCAGCATCGCTGGAGAATCCAATTATTGGGTCTCAGCTGTCCTTTCCTCTGAGAAAGACAGAGACATCAAAACCGTTACTGTGATTAAATCCTGACTTGTCTCCCCTACACTCTGCCACCCAACTCTAGAGAGCCTTTCTTTCACACAGGCTGCTATAGTAAGAGCCAGCAGGACATGCAGAAACACTGCTCATGCCTCTGGCCTTCAGTGATTTTTTTTCTCAGATAGTAAAGGTGCTGAACACAAAGAGACAAATGAGGAATGGGGTGGAACAAGCAGCTGAGAACAGGAGGAAAGGGATATATATATATGTATATATATAGGACTAGCTTTTGCTATGCATGAAATGCAACACCCTGTTCCCACATTGTGACGCACATCAGTCGGTCCAGATGGTGAGAAGGGTTGGGTTTCTGCCTGGGACTGCCAGCACAGGCTTCATTTGCATTCCTCAGCCCAGTTGTTCGTGGAAAAGCATCCAGGCAATGCACAACCGCTCACACAACTGTGCTCACCTTCCCAAGAACAACATTTCTTCTTGGCAGTAAGAACTGGGGGAGTTTTACAGGCATGGGAAATGAAAGGAGCTGGATCAAGTGTTCAGGTTCCAAATGGAACCCTCTGAGAATCATCACCAGCAGTGTAGAAATAGAAAATCCTCTTGAATAAATTGTTCATTCCCACTCTGCACTCACACAAATAGCCTCGAGTTCGTGTAAAACACATAAAAAATTCCTGGAGTTCAATTCTGAAACACTAACTTCTGCTCCATTGTAAAAAATTGCCATACAAACCCCTTTCCAGTGACTGATCCCTGGCTGTATTTTACCATTACCATAACCAGTTTTGCTTGTTAAGGGCCAATTGTGAGTGTTAATTTGTGGCATTTGTGCATCAATTGTGATTGTTATTGCTGTAATTAATCCCGTTTAAAAATGTTCAGTTTAATTGATCGGGTTAATGGCTCTAGGCTTTAGGTGTTTGGTTCTGTTATTTTGTATCTATACATTAACTTTAAAAACAAGGCAAGCATGTGGGAAAAACAGAACATTAGAAAAGTGAAAAATATTCTTAAAATCTTTCAGCATTTTTAGGAGGATTTTTAAATGGGCATAGAATTTCACCTAATAAGTATATTGCTTTTAGCACTCATTCTGCCTGGAATTATGCTTTTAGGTTATCCCTGCTAATGTCCCTGGAATTTGCCTGAATAATTTCCATTCATGATAGTAGAAGTAACAAACCCTGTGTTAGATGCTAAATGAGAGCTGTGTCTTTAAGAAGGGGAGATTTTATGAGGATTTAAAAAAAGAAATCATGAAAATTGTTATCTAGAGGATATCGAAGCTACATTTACTACTGCATTAAGAAATGTTTAAGTGAAGAATTTGTATTGGTAGATGGTTTCTTCTCTGAGTTTTGCCTCTCCCCCGAGTGCAGTTGATCATTCCACCTTAACAAGGTGCAGTGATTGACAGGTAGAGATGTTGCACAGAGCAGAAGGTGGGAGTGTGCTCTATTGGTTTGTGCTTGTACATCCTGAGCACCAATTACTGTCACTGCTGCCAGCACTGATGTGTTTATCAGGATGAGTTATAGCAGAATATATGTACACAGGCAGTGTGTATGCCGGATGACCACCCCCTGTGATGTAAAATATGAGAGTCTGGGAGCTACCGTTTTATAATTCATCAGGTTCAGCAACTGAATGTTGTTGGTTGGCTTAGTTATAAAGGCAAGTGTGAACCGAACAGCAGACAGGAGCATCTTGCATTGAGAGTCCTGTGAAGCTGCATTTGGTGACTGGGCTCCGCTTTTGTTCAAGTGAATTCAGTCCTCGGTGAGTGATGGGGGTTCTGTCGAGCTAAAGCTGTTATTATATAAGCTGAGGAAACCTGCCTGCTAGTTTTATGTGTATTTTGCTGCTGGAAGTCCTTGTCTGTGGTTGTTTTTAGATTTTGCAATATTTTCTGTTGTGTACGTTACTGGCACAAAATGAGATGAAAAGAAAAATGCAATGATGAATTATTCACCATCGTGCTGCGAGGATCTCTTTCCTAGCTAAAGTTACTTTCCTTTAGTGAGTGTGTTGGGGGTTCAAAGAGCTACAAATCAGCAAATCCACCTGTCATTAAATTGCTTTTATTAGCGGTTCAAGAGAGTGATAGCTGTGGCTTTTGTAACAACAGGAAGGAAAAGAATAAGCAAATATCAGATGCATTTACAAATTCTTTGCTTTTTTTGTACATGTGGCTTCTCAGATGCAGCATTAAATCTTTTGTGTGCAGTGAGGGGCTGCAAAGAATTTGAATTGTAGAGCTTTTTAATTAGATAATCAGTAAAATGGTAGCTTCTTTCTGATTTTGTGGTAATATGCTTAGTAGCACATTAAAATGAATGATTCCCCATCTTGCATAACAACAGTGCTGAAATATGTGTAAGATGAAAGGCAAAGGGAGACTTTGAAACAAACTGGAAACATGCTATAGCACAGCTAGGCAGGGAAAGGTATATTTCCTGTAACATCTGCATGACTTTTTGAATTTCACCTGCTTCAGATTCTTTGCTCAAATTATCACTAGCTTCTTTTTGACCTCTGTATTTTTTCAATCAAGCTCCGTTAAACATGTGTCGACATTATCTTGCCAGTAACCTTTAAAGATCAGTAAGCCTGCAATTTATTTGTTGTTCTAATCAGAAAGGCATTGAAAAGCAGAATTTATGCAACTGAAATATTAAGATTGCCATACAATACCTATATGTCTCCTCAGGAGAGGCAAGTGGTCACGAGTAGCAATTTCACTTTTTCTTTTATCAGTAGCAGTATTATAATCATTGCTTCTGTCTCATTGTACCAGGTTTGGGGTTGTTTTTTTATTCTCTGTGGGTTGGAGAAGCAAGTGTGTTGTATCAAAATATCAAGAGAGCTTGGCAGAGCAGCACCTGTTGTCTTATTGCTGTATTATTAACAGTTGGAGAGGGACACTTCTCTTCCAGAGATCTCTCACCTGCTATCAGTCCAAACTGTTTACTCTCAAGTGATTTAGACTCGTATTGTGACTTCTCACTCAGAAATAATTTGTTCAGTGAGTTATATGGGAAGCATCAAAGCTGCAGGACTGATCCTGGTTTGATTAATAGGGTGTCTTATTTTAGTATCAATGTTTATTTAAAGAGAAAGACTATTGGCAAAGTGGCCTTTTTTGATTGATTTCCTTTGCCGAGCAGATTTGCACTTACTCTTTCTAAATCATAAATTTGAAAAAATCAGAATTTTTTGCAATGATTATTTCCTGGCAGCCTAGCAGACTAGAGCCTATTTCTAGGAAAGAGTGTATACCTTTGTCAGCAGTACTTTATTTAAGAGTATTGCACTGCTTTTTAAGCATTCAGATCTATTTTCAGTGACCCCTGTGCTAGCAAATGGGTTTCTTGAAGTGTGAGCTTCTGGCTTTGCAAGTTCTCCTCCTTTCAGAAATCTGTGATACTGCATCCATCTGTCTAGGCATTTATATTGCATGCATCACAATGGTGTAATCTCGGCAATGTGAACATTAACCATGTAAATGTATGTACTGTAACTTAGGAAGTATAAATTGGGACAGGAAACTCAACCCTAAAAGGAGAAAGTTATGATATGGGCATATGGGCTCTTGTGGGAACCAGAGATCCAGACTCGCTATTTGTTATAACACAATAAATTAAGCTGACAACTAATTCAGTCTCCAGGCAGTGTTATGGAGGCTTGGGCACAGATGAGACCAGCTTCTCAAAGTTCACTCCAAATAAGACCAAGCAATATCACCAGAGGATGTGGCAAAAATCCCATTTTCTCCTGGGTGCATGCCTACTCCTCCTTTGTGGTCATAATCCAGGAGAGATGCTGAAGGGAAAACAGCAGTGACTAAGAATTGTATTCTACATCATCTCGATGTGGAGGACACAGATGTTTTACTGTGGTATTCATTTGGTGCTGTGATCCATGCCTCCCACCCGGCAGTAAGTGACAGCAGTGCTCTCCATGGAGTGCTGTGTCTGAAATGCCCTTAGTTACCAGGGCTGGTCCAGCAAACTGCCGTCCCTGTTGTTAGTGTTACACCCTGTTGGAAACACTCTGCACCACACCTCCGAGAGTATTTTGGCTCCCTGTCCATTTCTGATCAGAGGTAATATTTTAGGATTGATGCATAGCATTCTCAAGTAGCAGAAATCTGCTCTCCAGGAGGAATCTTCCTCTGCTTTTGCCTTTTGGTTACAGGTGAAACCAGCCAAGGTACCTGTGTTCACATTATCTTTTGCACAAAATGTAGATGCCCAGGAAAAATACCTTAGATAACAGTCCTTAGCTCAGGAATTGATCTTTTTATCTTTTATTCTTTGGTTTGAAACACCTCCTGTTTGCTGACATTCAGGTTTGCTGTGAAGTCCCACAGCAGCTGGCGGTCAACATTCTTGACAAAATAGACTATTGGATAAGCCAGCATTAGTTTTTTGGAGAGTTATTTTTTGGTTTGTATTAAATATAGCTGATGTGTGACTGTGTAGTTGTATGACTGTACCCTTGGTGTAAAAAGTGATTGGAGATTGCAGCAGGGGTGTGTAAACTCACATGCTTGCATGTCTGATACACTTCTATCTCGCTCTTTCAAGCACACAGTACAAAAACTATGGTTTTAAATAGAGCAATACATCTATAATACTGAGTCTTGAGACAGACAGAAAAATCTAATGCATAGAATTGAAAGCTGTTAATGATACATTACCTCTCTTACTTTTTATGGAAGAGACTGATAAAGTGACACTGTGCTATTTTTAAGAATTCTCAGGTTTGAATTCAGTATTCAAGATGGGTGTGAAACAAAGCTGTACAGACACTGGCAATCATAATTATGTGCTTTCAGGGAGAGGGTCTTCAGTGGAAATGATAGGTTAGACATGTAGTATCCTCAGTGTTGGGAATAGCCAACGTAACTTTGTGGAAAGCGAGAAATAGAACATAGTAAAGGATGACAATGTGTCAATGGAAAGCAGTAGAGGTTTTTGAATATCCAGAAAATTAGGTGGAGAAACTCCATTTTAAAGGATTATCAAACAGTGCATTAGAGGAATAAATTTGGCAGCTCGAGCAGAGAGAGCTTGTTCATATACGCAGCATGCCCTTTGATGTTGGTCTGTTCTTTGTACTGTGAGTGAAATACATGTAAAGGTCTAAACCTGCAGAAGAGATTTTGTTAGGTTTTATATGATTGTACAAGCAGGAGGAGACACTCAAGTTATTAAACCATGAAAGATTCACTTGTAAGCAAAATACATCTCATAAATGCTCAGTTCAGTTTGTTCGTGGATTCAAAAGCTTGGGTTGTTCCATGGCTCCTGGTGTCTTGGCATCTGGATGCATTATGCTAATATTTTTAAAAAGAGGGGGGAAAATGAACTATTAATGTAAGTAGTCTTGGCTGGGGAAAAAAAAACAAACCATTGAAACACCTTCCTTGCTACCTGATGGTTAAAATGACAAAAAGATCTGTCAGTCCTTGGAACATCACAGGTGAAATGGGTGTGCTCCAGGGTAGCAGAGCTGATTCTGGAGAATTCAGCACCAGCAATCAGTAGGAGCCAGATGCCAGTGAAATAAAGTGATAAAAATTATCTGCATGACATTTAATGTAGTCTGGAAGATCAAAAACATGAAAAGCATTCATCAAGAGTCTTTTCCAAGAGATAAGCAGCTCACATCAGCTCTCGATGGAGTTTTTCCATGTTTTCAGGGGGCACCCATGGTCAGAAGGGTGCTGGTTCCAATGGCTGAGTCTCCCCTACAGAACAGTTACAACCTATGGAGAGGCTGCGCATAAACAGAGGTGTGGGATTCTGCTCACATCCAGGATCATCCCTAGTAAAGGCCCTACAGCTTTGAGTCCTGAAAGCAGGGCTTGGATAAATGTCCCAAGAAAGCTGCACTGGACATTTCTGTGCATTCCTCTATGTGAACACTTTCCATCTTTTTCATATCATGACCATGTGTAGAAGAAAAAAAAAAAACTGTGGAGGCCCTCTTATATAGCCCCACATGAAAGTGGCTGCTGTAATGCCATCAGATTGCCGGCTGAAGGTACTCTGAAATACAGGCTGCTTCTCTGGTCCTCGTCTTTCTGTCCTGCCTGGAATGTTTGAAGATGGAGAACATTTGTTTTTCCACTTGCAGTAAGCCAACAGGAGTGATGCTCCTCGGCAGCAGATTCATTTGTTGTCTGAACAACAGTGGCACACTCTCTTCTGTCCTGTGCAAAGTTCTAATTAATGGTTGGTGGCTTAACACTTAATATTGATATACAAATTTTATTTTGCACTACAGGGAAATGCTTATGGCATCAACAACTTTCCACTCGGGAATTACCAATGTGTTCACTCAAAAATCAGCCTGATAAAACTGCAGATGGAGTCCTCATTCCCAGAATACTTCCAGAGTGTTAGCAGAAATCTCCTATTATTTTAGCCAGGCAGGAGAATAATCTGGATTGACAACAGTTTTTTAAATCCTGAGCATTAATGTCATCTTTACATCACCCTGGTTAGTGTGTTGTGCTTGAAGAACCTGCAAAGCGACAGAGTGAGACGTGGGGTGTCCCTTCTAATTCCTTACTGTACTCCTGAGGAGATGTGTCCCATTTGGGAGACAGGAGGAACCCCCACTCTGTGAGCATGATTTGCAATATTGTTTGTGCTAGGCTTTAAGGAAAGGGATTAGTGCAGTGGCATTTGAGCTAAGCAAATGCTAATTTAAGAACCCGCTATTATCCCTTTTGTATGTTGTGGTAATAACCTTTAACATCATAAAATAATAAAGAACTGATTGAACTGTGTTGTGTGCAGCCACATGCTGAAACTGAACAAGTGAGCGAGCCAGGCAGGCTAATCTATTCACTTTGTTGTGGGGGGTTTTTTGTTTGTTTTGTTTTTTCTTCTATCGCTATTAATTTCTATATTTTAAAGAAATTGTACTCCCAGAAGCATTTTTTTATTTGTTCAGTACTGTTTTCCCCAAGTGAAAAAAAAAAAATATCCACAGCAGCAAGTAATAGTAGTAGTATCTAAGTAAAGTAACTAAATATTACTCACTAAAGATAATCTCTAATTCCTTTCAAAAAGTCTACTTGTAGGTTTTAAGAAGGTGTAAACATAAATACAGTATACAGTACCTTTTTGTGTAAATGGTATTTTATTCTCTCTGTATTTATTTACCATACTTTTAATCTCAGTTTTTTTATAGGAGTAGATCTTTGTCCCTCACTACCAAAATATTCCTTGTGAAAGGAATCTATTATTCCAGATAGAAAAGTGATAATAGGCAAAATCATTATCTGCTCTCAATGTTCCACGGACTATCCTTGCCCTTCTCAGGCACGCGTTTCTGGTAGACATTCCATAGGAAAATGACAATGCACACTGGCTGCTGCTGCCTTTGGGTTGGGCTGTAGTCCAGAAATACAACATAAAATTATTAGTAGGTAGCCTTAGGTGAAACTCAGCTGTTACCTGTAGTGGTCAGTATTTCTTCTCTCTGAGGTACAACCACAAGTGTTAAATAATTTGGTGAAATGCACCCATCCAACACAGAAACAAGTTTGAGAGGAGGGCAAAATAGCACTCCTCCATTCAAAACAGGTTTTCCAGGTGTGGAATTAGTTTCATTTCACAATTCTTTGCAATTTGTTAGTTAAAAACCATAACATTTTTTGTAGATTTTCTAAAATGTTCTTATTTGAATTTAAGGAAGTGTTCTGTAATACTGAAGGCACTTCAAATGTTTCCTCTTCATGTTAGGTTTCTTCTATTTCTGTTCAAATTTTACCAAGTTTGAATTATAACGGTAGACTGATTGAGTTGTACAAGATTCATGTAACAGCTTTACAGGGAAACCTGGATATTTTTATGGTAGCAATTACATGTTGGCTTTTTAGGGTAATGTGGTGCAAATATTTTGCACTCAAATTTCTTTCTTTGGTTTTTACTCTTTCATGTCTTGCTACTTGCACCTGACCACTGAAATGAAAACACTCATGTTCGGCTTTCTCCCATCTTTTCAGAGATGTGAATAAATCCTGCTTTGTTTCTATTAAAGCTACTTCAGTGTGTAGGTGTTGAAGGTAGGGATCTGAAACAGGAAAATCGAAGTTCCAGAGGACAGAAAGCTGAAAGGACTACATCTTTTCATGCATTTTTTCAGTGGAATTACTGTGAAGTGCCTCTGTAAATTTTAGTTCAGGTTTATCTACCAACCATAAACTAGTCCAGCTTTTGCCTGCCCTGCACTATTAATAAGAGTTGAAATCCAACATTTCTCCTCAATTGAGTGAGATATTTAATATAAAATGTGGGTTGGTTGCTGGCCAGAGAAGCACCTAAATTTATCAAGATTGAAACATTGAAATTTTCTGTTTCAGTTTATTTTTGGTGTGCTTGTTTAATAGAAGAAGAAACAAGCTTAGTCTGTAGAAGTTGCCTGTAGACCTGTCAACTCAATCTTAAAATATATTTGATCAAGAATTATTTATGTGTATTTATCATAAGAGGTGTTTGTAAGACTTGAAGCATGGGAAGAAGAATTAAGTAAATTAAGTAAAACAGACTTGTTTTACTTCAAATTAATCAGCTAGCTGGTACATCTTGTGAATCATACAATAATAACACTTTTATCTTCTGTCTTTCTTTTATTCTCTTTACCTTTCCCCAGTGTTAGTTTACCATACCTGAGATCCTAGACTCAGCTGAATTTTGGTATAGTTATTTTTCAAGTATACATGAAGGTAAAATACAAGTGATATTTTATGTCAATGTGAGGTTCAAAATACCAGAAATATCTGTCAAATTTGTTCAGGCTTATATCCCCAAACATAAATATGTGTTGAAGGCAGAGATCAGTAGAGGGGAAAAAAAATCAAAAAATAAAGACATAAGTAAACATAAGTAAGCAAAGTTGAAAAACTTCAGATTTCCAGAACTGTCATTTGAGGGAGGGAGAAAAGAGGGGCAGGAGGAATTAGTGTTTGAATATCTATGCTGAAAAATGGTATCCCTGCTGGCAAATTGTATTTAGATTAAAAAGTGGATTTTTCAGTAAAGAAATATATTTCATCTACTGGTTTTCCCAGCAAAAATAGATACTTGAGCTTAATATGCAAGTGAATAACTTGAATTCAAATATTGAAGTCACTCAGTTTAGTAATGGAAACTGTAAAGGTCTAAGCACTGATCTGGAAACATCCAGAGCCTGATTGGGATCTTACTTACACCATTTGTATAGAACTGAAAACCTCTAACTCGAAGACCAGCCTGGGAGCACAAATGTTGTTAATGTGTGCCTTAACCTCTGGTTAACATCTGTGAGGCCTGACTCAGCCTTTCATCTTCTGGTGGATGTGTCTCTTGCTGAGTGTGACTCAAACTATCTGCAGGTCTTTCAGACAAAGTTGTAGTTAAATTAATCTGTTCAGCCTGTAGGTCAAGCATGATTTTAATTTAGCCCCTGTTCTGTCCTTTGATTTACTTGCAGCACTTCTGTAATTGTGACTGGCACCCTCAAGGTGGGTACCATTGGTATATGGAGCTTGTACTGCATAGGGATTCTTTTTGATAATTGTAAATTTTGTTAGCGTGTGCTTTGTAAGATCCACCCTCTTTCAGATGAATTACGTAAACTGCCATATAAAAATAAATTTCATGTATAATCTTGGGACATCCGTTTTTTAGTGAAGCTCCTTGTCTGACAGGGAAACATCTCAGAGATCATGACACTAACTCCCTGAATTTTTATCTCAATTTTTTTGTGAGGTTGGTTAATGCAGAAAAGAAAGACCACTTGCATGCTGTCAAACTGTATTTGAGCATATGAGATACGTGACATCTGCCACTGAAAATTATGCCCCAGGGAATTCCCTAAACGTTATTTCTGAAATATGAAGTGCAGCCACCTCTGCTGATGAAAGGGCAGGAAGATGAATGCCAAACATGGCAATATTCTGCATTAGGGAAAAACCAAATCAAAACAGTATACATTTTGTATGATAACCAAATATGTTTGTAGTGTGTGTGTGAATAAATGCGGTTTTAAGCACTCACACAGAAGTTCTACAAGCTGCACACATTTCAGTGTATTTAATTCACAAAAATATAGTGCTTAGTTGATCTTCCCTAGGATTTGTACTTGGACTACACCAACTCCAGGTATTTCAAATATAGATTCTTAGTCATCATCTCTGGTGCTAAATGCCAGCAATTATAAGTACTGGTTGACTCATTTCTGTACTCCACGAGTTTTTATGGCTGTTATAAAACTTTGAAAATGCTGACAGACCTGCAGCCATCATGGGCACTGCCTATATCAGGGTTTGATATTAAATATAGCCAGATATTAAACCTTTATATTGCTGTACACAGTTGTTCAATAGCATTGTCACCAGGGAGAATAATGCAAGCCAGGGGACATT
Organism: Grantiella picta; assembly: GCA_013397955.1. Classification (NCBI taxonomy): domain Eukaryota; kingdom Metazoa; phylum Chordata; class Aves; order Passeriformes; family Meliphagidae; genus Grantiella; species Grantiella picta. Next base: position 413,865 of record VZRM01004033.1, read on the forward strand.
AATACAGCTAAGTGAAATATTTTATTTATTCTAATAATCTTTGCATTCTAAAGGGCTGAAGTTGTTAACCATAGATTATCTTGCCAGTGGGTTTTAGCAGCTCTGTGTTTCCAAGAGGAGAAAGAGCTTTGCTTATATGTTGCATTTGTATGACTACAGAAAATTAGAGCTATTGTTTCACAAAATCACAGAATAGTAAAGGCTGGAAGGGAACTGGATCATCTGTTCCAGTGCCAGCCACTCTAGTAGGGTCAGCAAAGGCAGGCTGCTCAAGGTCATATAGAGCCAAATTTTGAATATCTCTACAACCTGGAAAACCTGTTCCTATATCAAATCATCCTTAGAATAAAAAAGTTTTTTCTAACGTTAAAATGGAATTTTCTGTATTTCAATTTGGTCCCAGTGCCTCTTGTTCTATCGCTGGGAACCACTGAGAACCTTCTTCTTTACAGCCCTTCTTCAGGAATTCAACAATGTAAATTGGCTAAAATATTTTCCATACAGCTATACTGTCCCTGCTTCACCAAACCATTCCCTAGTGTTTAAGATATGACGTCCAATATGTCTTAAACATGGCAAGGATGAGCCAGACTTCCAAAATACATGTGAATCCTTCTCAGTATTTTGAGTACTCTTAGGCTCTTCCCAGATGGGAGGTCCCTGACGTTACTAAATATCATTCTTGCTGTTCAAAATTTAAATTAGACAACTCTACTTTTGTCCAATACCTTTTCTCTTTTGTTCAGACCTGCCAAATGCTTGCTTAGAAGTTAAGGTCACATTGAAATTCTGGTGGGTAATGAGAATTCTAGATTTGACTGCTATTCATCCTTCTATAGATGGTAATTATTTCTGAATCTGCCTGCCGGAAATTAAACAGAATCTCATGCAAACAAAAGAAACCTTTTCTTAATTGGAAGACTTGCCTACATGGCACAGAGTGTGAAAACAAAAGTGAGCTTTCATAATCTTGTAGCTGGCTTCAGCATTGGGTTGACTGATTAAAGAAAAATGCTCTATGAATAGAGTATGGCCTATATAAAAGAAGTTAAAACCTCAAATTTACTTGCATTTATTAGCGTCCTCTTTAGCGGCCTTTCTACCCCAGAGATTTCCCTTCTTTCCTTTCAGTGTAAGTTGTTCTCATTAAGTTTTGTGATTACAAACAAGGCTTAGCAGTGTTAAATGACTAGATATTTTTATGGCCAAATGGGATTACTTTGATAATTGGCTCTGATCTGTTGCAGAACTTGCTCTCCTGTACTTGCTGTATCAAGTCTTGTAACATGACAGAAGTACCATCCATCTGACTTTTACCAGGTCCTTTGATCCTGGATCTCTTCAGAAGTTTGGTTTCTTTTCAGCTGTAGACAGCATATCAAAGCCCTTCCAGAATTTTTTATTTCTTTTGACATGTCCATGCTGGTGACTTCGAAACTGTGTCAGGAAATTGTGATGAAGAATGACAAGGCTTAAAATAGGGACATCATCACAGCATTCCATGCGGCCATTTTTTCCCAGGTCCTCAGTCTTAGCCATCATGTAGTCAGGCCAGACTGTACTCTTAGGTCAGCAGTCTTTACTCAGGGTAAGTATTTGTGGCAGATCAAGCTTAAGAGGGGTTGACAGAAACCTTTAGCTGAAATTACAGACTGATGGCATGGTGTCATCCACCAGCAGTTCTGGCATTTCAATCCATATTCCTTGATGTTTTGTCCTGTCTTAACCCCAGCTGCAAATCAGTGAAATGCAACTGCTCACTTACTCCCCCACGGTGGGATGGGGGAGAGAATTAGAAGGGTAGAGGGGAGACAGACTGTTGTGTTCAGGTAAAAACAGTTTGATAGGTAAAGCAAAAGGAAAGCAAAACAAGGAATTCATTAATCACTTCCCACGGGCAGGCAGGGCTCCATCAAGCCAACAGTGAGTTGGGAAGGCAAATGCCATCCCTCAGTGAGAACTTTCCCCTATTCCTTCTGTTCCCCCCAGTTTTACATGCTGAGCATCATGTAAGATGATCTGGGATATCCCTTGGGTCAGGTGGGTCAGCTGTCATCCCCTCTTAACTCCTTGTGCACTCCCAGCCTCCTCACTGATGGGTTGACTGATCAAAGAAAAATCAGAGAAGCAGCAAAGGACTTTGTGCAAGCCCTTCTCAGCAGTCATGAAAGCATTCCTGTATTATCCATGATGTTTCCAACACAAACCCAAACCCTAGTCCCATACCAGCTACCATGAAGAAAATTAACTCTACCCCTGACAAAACTAACACAGCTTGCAATGACAGATCCCTGTGATAAAGGGTGTTTGGCCTGGGATAAACAGACCAGTAAAGCTGTCAAAACCAAATAAAAACTAAGTAGCTTCTTTTGTCTTGTCATGGCCACATGCTGTCTTACAGAACAGAAAGGACCAGTGCCAATACAGTCAGTTTGCATCCACAGGTTTGAGGAGATGCAGAATTCAGAATTATCTTGCACAGGACTTTCATGTGCTTTGAAGTAAAGAAATATTGCTGTCCACATGTGTCCACACTAATATGTAATGTATTAATCAGCCACAATTAGCCAATAAGGTTGCACCACTGACAGCTAAACTCTTCAAATTAACTCTTGAACTGTGAAAGTTCAGATGTTGCCCTGATGATCTTCCCATTTACTTTGGAAAAACCAGCAAACACCAACTCAGGCTTGGTGCTGTTTATTTAATTAGGGATTCTGTGATGATGCATTGAAGTAGATACTCAAAGAAAGGGAAATCAGGTTCCTTATGATACTATGGAACACATTGATAAAATTCAGAAATAGTCCCAGAAAGCAGATTCGTGACAGAAACCCAGTCTTACTGTATCTACAATCCAATCTAGGAAAACAAACCCTCCTTCACCCCAGATACGGTATTTTATTTAACCCTGAGCAGTGCAGCCCACCTTTGCCTCGTTCTTACAATGTCTGTTCACAATCACAGGGTACAAAAACTTTTTTATATGTAAGTGTTTATCAAAATTTATCAGAAATGTAGAAGTTACGGAATCTGAAATTATTTATGATATCCATGTCACCAGAAGTGTTCTCTGTAACTTTGAGAAAAGGTTGCTTCTGTGTTTGGAAATCCTGAAGTGGTGAATTTGTCACAAAGTCAGGATTAGCCTGCAACAACAAAAACACCACTCTCTACGCCAGGGATACTTCAGCGGCTTTGAAAGCTTTACTTGATTAAAATATATTCGCTAAAGTCTTTTCTGTAATGACTGAAAGGTGCCACAGAGTCCTCCTAAAACCTTGAATAATCTGTGTATGTTTTCAACTGGCATTATTTTGAATGTAAGAAAATAACATGCATTTTTGTAGCAGCTTGACAGGCTGGGGGCTAATGCACACACAGGACTTCTGTGCCTGTGCTCTGATTTATTTGGAGCAGGGCATGTTTATGGCAGTGCTTCTCTTAACTAGCCAGGAGCATAATCCTGCCAAGTTCTGTTGTCAGTCTGTTGGTAAAAATAATGTCAATAGTAATCAGTCACTGCCCAATTTCATCCCTCCTGCCTTCTTTGCTCCCAAGGCTAGCCACTGTCAGGTGATGCACATTGCCAGTTTTGCTCCATTCTTACAAGAAAGGGATTTTATCTCACTACTTTCCTTCAGCAGCATTTGACTATTGGCCACACCACTCTTTAATCTCCTACAGGAAATCGTAATTTAAAATAAAAAAATTTAAAAATTTAAGAAAAAGGAAAAATCTCCCTCACAAGCAGCCAACTGTTTGGATAAATGTCTGCTTTGCCTGACATTTCTTGCTGCTAGTCCCTGGATAGCCCAGTGAGCAGGGACTGAAGCCCAGAGGGTAATGGGGGAAGACATGTAAAGGTCATTGTGATTATAGTGAAGGAGATACTTTAAAGCAGAATATGAATATAAAACCTTGTAGAGGCTGGCATGCAAATTAAAATGTAAATAAGGTTGACAAGCTTTCCAGCAAGACATCAAACTGCCAAAGGGCAAATCTGTCTTCTCCAGGCCTTTTCTGCCCTTCGTGAGCATGCTGCAGCTGTTTCCTCAGCCAGCAACAATAGTAACCTCTAGGGGAAGGAGGAATATGAAAGTCATAGTGATTCTCAGCAGCTGTCACATTTGCAATGGTTTTTCTTCAGAGTATTTCATAATCGGTTTTTTTTTTCAGGTTACTTGCCTTAGAAATTTAGGTTACACAAGCACTAGAAATGAATAAACAAAAAGATGTGTATATACATGAACAAGCTTCAACAGCAGTCATGGAGCTCTGAAATTCTTCATGAAAAGCTACATGAAAACAGGGTAACTGTGAGAGGCTATTCCACGTTGTTGGCATAATTAGATAACAAAGAAATGGAGAAAGTGAGGGGAGAAAACAGAAACAGAGTCTGTGATATAGGTCCTTCATTGAATGGTATTTAAACTGTAGCAGAAACTACAAAAGATTGATAGGGGTGAGAGAGGCTTTTGAAGATGGAGCTGAGCTAGAAGTCACAAGATGTCTTACAATTCTCAGAATAGATTCACCTGCAGCATCCTGGTGTCAGATATGTGAGTAATGACTATTATTATTGCTTTAAGAAGCCTACTTTAATTTGGTTTTGGGTTTTTTAACGAGAGGTTTGATTCCTTCTGTTTTAGCATCTGGCAGAAATTCATTTGTGTATATTTAAAAACATATGTGCATTTAACCAGCACTTTCCTCTGCATCCCTTCCCACCCTTCAAAGGATGCTGCCCTCCTTTGCCTTCAGAGCAGCTGCTTGGCACATCCTGCACAGCAATGCCAGCTGCATGGCAGACCTCTCCAAAGCTGATTTTTGTTTCCCTTTGTCAGTGCACGACACTTGCTGCCTGTTGGGATGCTTTTAGAGGCCTCCTGTGCCAGCCATCTCCAAACAGGAACGGTTTGCTGCAGTAATAGTGTCTGCTAATGTCTCATTACAATCAATTTAAATGCTTCAGTTCCACTGAGAGCTAATAACACATGAAAGTCAAAGTAGGCTCGTAATTTCAGAGACACATATTTTTTTGTAATGAACAGAACTATTATGCCCTGTTGAAAGTTGACTATAAAAGATTTCAAAGCCGTGTTTGCAGTGTCATTAGGACCTCTTCATATGTGTCTTCTAAGCTTGAAATTGCAAGGTATTCTTGGCTTTCTGTTTACCTTTAAGAATATAACAAAACTTTGTCTGTTGTCCTTTGCAATTTTGCACATTTACAATTCCTTTTTTAACAGTATTTAAAAACTGAACTATATAAGCCTGTGTGACTTACCTAGCTTCTAGAGAGCTTCTTATCACATTTTGTAGGAAAAAAGAGGTTGTTTCACTGCCCTTAATTCACTTGATTGTTTTCTCTCCCAGCTCAGCCTTCCCTCACTCGATTTTCAACTACGTGGCCTTGTGAAAAAGAAAATTAAAATAATGGTAGCAAAAGGCACCTGAAATCATAATGGGCCACTCTTCAGATGTGTATCTGATGTAAGAGTGGAGACAAATTGGACCCAACAAGTTCAATAGCTGGCAGAATTTAGGAAAATGGGAGAAAAACAAACATGCATATATAAAAAGGAAAATCAAATTTACATGATTCTCAAACAGTTCATGACCCTGCCAGATCTGGAGTGGGTAGGACACTGAAAACTTTGGGGAAACAGACAAAAGAGCAGTGACACTAAAGGAGGGAGAGGAAAGCAGGCTTATGTATTCTTTAAAAACTATTTTACAGTTAATTTAAGAGGAATGGTGGAGTCATGAGGCAGATGATTGAATGGAGGAGAGAGTTGCAGAGATTCCACCCCTGTGGACAGGCAAAGAACCAGGCACAGGGCACTCTGACATATGCTGGGCAGTGTGCAAGTGGAGGAGAAGAAGAGCTGTTGCTCACCAGCCCCTGTGTGCTGAGGGCTGTAGGAGGTGCAGGGAGGATGCCCAGCTCTCAGTTGGTCTCTGGTGATGTTATGGATGAGCCCAGGGAGCAGAAAAGGGGGTGGAAGATCTGGAAATCCTGAAGCTTTGAGGCCTTCCTTGCTGTGCAGGGGCTGGGAAAGCTGTGAAGAAAATCTCTCCTCTACCCACTTGTATCCATCTCCTTGTCAGAGCTGACTGAGCCCACTGCTCGTTAAAAACAGAGCTAATCTTCAACAGCAGATTGAGCCCATCAGCAGATAGGGGCTGATGAGGCAGTGGGGGCAGAGACACATAGTTTAGTATTACCATGAAATGCAGTGTTCTGTAAGCTGTATTCCAAGGGTGCAACAGAAAGGGTCAAGAGAGGGAAAATCTGGGCTTTGATTTGTTGAGTTGAGCAGACAGGACAGAAGGGCCTCAGAACCCTGCTGTTCTGGGCAAGGGAAAGGCAGGTTGATCCACCAGGCTCCTCTGTACTCAGTGGGGAGAGAAGGTTCCCTGCAGGATGGTGGTCCTGAATGGAGCTGTGCGTGAGCCTCTCTTTAGGGTTCCTGAAGATTAACCCAAACAGGTTCAACTCAGCCTTTATGATTCACCCTGTCATCTGCCCACCTCAGGGTGGTGGGTGAGAGGCCAGGGAATAAGAAGGGATCCAGGAATGGGGTTAGATTGTGAGGCTTCTGCTGTGCTGCCTTCATGTTATTGTGGTAGCACCTGTCTGCAGGAGGATGACCAAAGACTGCAGAGTTGAGCTTAAGGAGTGATGGTTTGAGATGTTCATAAAAACCACTCATATGGGACTTCAGTCCATTGAAGGAAGTCAAGCTAGGCAAGATGCAAAAGTTAATTTAACACCAACTGCAAAAAAGAGAGAAAAAAAAAAAGCCACAATTAGCCATTCCTAGCATAGCCAGTTACTGTCCAGAAAGTGCAACAATAGTCACAGCTATAAGACAGTTTAGTTCAAGCTGTGAAGCTTAATTTGCCCTATTGCACTGACAGGTGATGACAGTGTTTCTGCAGCCTAAAGTTAACAGGGAGCAGAAATTGTCTGTCCACTGCAAGATGTGACATTTTAGTGGAAGAATAAAAAGCAGCAAGCACAGAAACAAGTTGTCTTCTCTCTTTCTGTCCCTTAACACTGAATCACCCTCTGATTTAACTTCACAACAACTATGTTCTGTCTCAGTCCCTCAGGCAGTTGTTTTTTATTATTTTCCCATCTTGCCCATTACTAACTTGAGAAGAATTTAAGTCCCTCTGAATTATCCCACAATCTATTGGACTTAAGGTTCTGTGCGCAGAAGAATTTTCTCTTCTTTCCTGTGTGCATGCAGCACCATGCTTTGCCCTAGAAGTCAAACAAAAAAAAAAGGTAACTCATCCTGGAGACAGTCTGTTCTGAGACCTGGAAGTCCCTTGACCAGGCTAAAGAACCTGCCCAAATTTTTTATCACATTAATTCATATGTCAAGAGCTTGTACATCACTTAGTCACTTAGGAGTGAGTTTCATAATGCATTTATCCCAAGAAGATGGAAAACTATCACAGCAGTTTTATCACAAGTGAAAGCTAAGATGGGTTTATGCGACATTTTTGAAGCTTCAGTGCCTTGTGCAAGTCAACAGGAAAATACTGTTATTTCACAAAATGCCACTGTAGCCAGATTGGTTTAGGCATCACTGATCTTGTGTGAATTAGCACAAATTAATTTTTACATTAACCTGCTTAAAGCCATGAACATTGCAGTAGGTACTAGGGGATTCAGTTAATTACAATAATAGTACTTGTGTGCTAATTACAGGGATACACCAAAAAGGTTTTTGTAGCAATACTAACCCATTTTATAGCATGTAGGCCACTGGCAGTAATGAGCTTCATCTGTCCCAATTCATATACAGTAATTTTCTTTAAGGTCTCATTTCTGACACTTCCAGACTTTTGAAAAAGGTTTACTTTTGCAAAACCATGCCTGCTTGCCTCTTTAGCTGTGTTCCTCTTTTTCATTACTTTTTGTAATTTTACCATTGTGTTAGTCTTTAAATATTTCCGTTTGTCATATTGTTTTCTTGTATTCATTGTGAATTAGAATGAACAGTCTTAAAAAGCACGAAAAAAGCTTAAGATGAGACATAAACGGGAAAATGCAGCTGCAGGAAGGAGAGTGAACCATGAGAATAGACTGTTTGGGGTGGTTGAAATGTCTCCATCTCTGAGGATTTTTAATAACAAATTAGCAAACATCTGTAAAAAGATCTTTATGTGACTTACGGCCCCCAAGGACTTTCTTGCTCACTCACTGGCAACCTCTTTGTCTCCTGTTACTGCTGAGAAATCAGGCTCATGCTCCAGTTGCAAGTTTCTAGTGCCTGGCACCCATGTAAGAGAGTCCTCTTTGTCCTTGGAAAATGCTAGGCAATGCAATCTGATACAGCCCTTTAGCTTTGCAGTCTAAGCTAAATCATCTCCATTTGCTTCAGAAAGTGTAGTGTGTCCCAACACAGACAGCATTTAAGAACTTGATCACAAATCCCAGACCATAATACACTCCCAGATGATCTTGCCTGATTCTCTCATTTCATCTGAGTGCACTTCTTTCTTGGGAAAGTGTGTAAAAGAAACTTAAATCATTCATCATTCCCAAAAAAAATTCTAAAGTGTTAATTGGGTTGATCATTCCTCTCCAAACTGTCTCTGAAAGCTGACATTTATTAGTGCTGAATGGTATTTAATCATAAACATCATAAGCATCATCTTGGGTCATCTTGATCCACTGATTTTCCCTACTTGGATCATCCTAAGCAGTCACAGGTAGTGAAACAGAAAATCAGAGAAGCCAGCCTGAGATATATGTAGATATATATATAGATATATATATAGATATATATATAGATAGATATATATAGATAGCTAGATAGGTATAGATAGATATATATGCATTAAACTAGCTTTCGCTAAGGTAGTGTCAAACACTGATAAACCAGTAACACTCACCACATAAGGACAACAAGCTATTCATTTACTCCAGAGAACAAACAACTAGTCCTTAGGAAAAGCTGTTGAGGTTGCCATTCTTATTCTGGGATTCTCATCAGAATCATGAAAGAATATAAAAAAAAATTTAAAATAATGGAAGAATATAAGAATGGATATCAGGTGGGAGGATCTCATCTCTTCAATTTTCTACTGATCTATAATCCTTGTCTGTAAAATGGCTCACTGGCACAGCAGGGAGACAGCAGAAATCTGCTTCCTGTAGGACTGCCTCTGATACTTTCTTTGTTAACTAAAATTGGATTGTTTATTTAGCAAAATGGAAATTGGTGGGTGAAGTTGGGTTTTCTCTCTAAATCTGTCATGAGAATCAATATACAACGGAAAAGAGCAATTTACACAGAGGAACTGTGCTGGGGTAAAAGCCAATAAGTCAGTTTCAGGCGTCTTTAGTTAGAAGAATGAGTCTACCTATTTGAGAATTGGGTGCTATGAGTGGCCTTCCAATTCCAGTTGTGAAATGCCAAAATGGAACTTCTCACAGGAAAGTATTGGAACAGTTTGTGCACAGTATTTTAGGGTTTGTTTTTCTGTAAAAGCAGGACTTGGTCTTGATTAAGGAGACCTTTTCCAGCTAAGTCATTTATGCCATGAGGGTGGGTTTTGGTGGTTCTGTGAATGATGAGGTCAACAATATCAGCAGTAATTGCAAGGCATTTACTGGTATAACCATGCTTTTTCAGACATTAGTCCAATTTTACATGCTCAAGTTAATCAACATTTCTTGAGCATCCAGGCCATATCTACACTTTCCATTTCTAATTAGTGGACCAATGCATGACACACTGGAGAGGACTCAAAATATTCCCTGTAATAAGCTAAGAGGGATGCAGGAAGCATGACTTATCCTGAGGTAATATATGTATTTGTCTTGTTTAAATTCATTCAAGCTTGTAATTTGCTGAACCATTCCCTATTACCTATTTGTATTAGAAACAGTAATCCCCCTTTAATCAGGAAGCTCTAGCAAAGTAATACAATTCTGCAGCTGCTCTCAATATTGCCTCTTAGAAAAGATCAATATACAAATGGGAATGTTTTTATCCATTTTCTTCTTTTCTTTTTTGTTCAGGATATTTGGGATTGTTTTAATGGAGTTTTTTCAAATGGTAAAAAGGACTAGTTTTGTTTCCGAATTCTTCTTTTTATATCAATAGAGTGTCCCAGACAACCTTAGGAGATGGTTGAAGATACCTTTGACTGGAAGAGCAGCACAACTGAGTGTAGGAAAGTGTCAGCTACAGGGGGAGATAGTTTTCACCTGGTAGATTTTGAAATCAAGGAGTGAATCATTTATTAATGGCATGTTCAATGTTAGGGAATGGTATTAATCATAAAAGTAAAACAGTTCAGCCCAAGGAAGTATATCTACATTTATTTTTATCATACTTTTGCCAAGATTCTGTTTCTGTTACTGATGATGGTCCTTCTGATCTCTGTATTTTTGTTAGTCTGTAAGACTGTCCTGTTCTATGGATAATTGCCTCTGGTACTATCGGTATTCTTGCTGCTGTTTAATTTTCTGCTTTGGCGTATAATGATTTTAAATAATTTGTGGGTTGGGGTTTTGAGGGTTTGTTTTTGGTTTTTTTTTTACTGTAGGCTACAGCTTTCGTGCTGGTTTATGGAATTAATAAAATCACATTAGTTTCCACATCACCCTATTTTCAATAAGAAACCTTTTTTTTTCCCCCAAGTCTCTTTTAGGAGCCCCTTTTTTATCTCTTCCCACTCTGAGTGTATCAGAATTTTGCAGAGTAAAAAACTGGCATATGATGTCTTAGCTGTGAAAGTTTTTGTGTAAGTTTTCACAGAAGTTCACTTGGGAATTTTCAGCCCTGATTTAGCAGTGTCTTTTTTTTTTTTTCCCATTTTTGTCTGAAAATCAGACAGGTCAGACTGATCTACATTTCCAGTTTTATTTCAAAAAGACTGTCACGTAGTTCCTAGGTGGGTCTTGTGCCTCCTTAGTCACATGAAGTTGCTATTGTTTCAGGAGATGATGAAGAAGGATTGTACCTTTCTTTTCCTTTTCCCAGGATGGTGTAGTACAAGGTGGCATCTTCTGCATACAACAAGATACCATCTACCCCTGTCTGCTCCCAGCTCTGTATCCACATCCTTAACATTTGCAGGCAGTTTTGTGTCAGAGTGCTTTCCATTCTGGATTAGTCAGACTCAGCCAGGTTAATGTAAACAGAGTACCTGGGCTAACCCAGATCATTCGCTTTGAAAGGGATTTGGGAACACTCGCATGAAATATGTAACAGGTGGGACACTCAGGAGGAAATTCATAGACAGCTGAAGGCAGGTAGGAATCATTTGCCATCATTGACAAGTCTGGAAAAGAGAAATACCTATCCAATGTTGTTACAGAGTTAGCTGAGACTACCAAACTGCCTTCCCAGTATTGCCAGGCCCAGGGAGCTCTACAAGAGGTCAGCTCTGTGTTGTTTCATTGTGCCAACTCGTGTCTTAAGCAAGCCTAGCCAGCATCTTCATTAAGATATGGCTAATCAGTGTAATATGCTTGGCTTCCAAGAAATAGAACTACACTTGGTAAAAAGCAGAAGCAAGAAAAAATAATCAAGCAAAAATAATAAATAACAAATTCTCCCGGGCAGTGATTTTGGATGGGAAACTGTGGAAATAGAGTAAATGTCCGAAAATATGGTCTTCCACCACTAGCCTGAAGTGACACAATAGCTAAATGAATTAGCTTAACTTTTAATAGAAAGTAAGTTTTTTTCCTCTGCAATGTCTCACATAAATAATTGTTGAAGAAAGAGAATTCCAAGACAGGGAAGTGCTTCCTTTTTATTTTTTTTCTTTTTCACCTTGACAGAGTCATTTTGTGCCTGAAAGGCCAGAGATATCTTGAAATGTGTCTGCCCTGTACCAGACAGTAATTCCTACAGAGCTATCAAGGTTAATGAGACATAAGCTGCTCTGCTGGGTGAGCATGGCTGTGCAAGTTGGATGCCAGGGTTGAAGTGATATGTCCAACTTTTCCAAGATTTCACACTGTGCTGCCAAGGCAGACCATGTGTAGGGGAATGGTTGTTTCAGATCTGAAACTCTGCTCTTTATTTGCCTTGCCCCTTCTTGGACATGTGTACAGACAAAGTTATCCAAAAGGTTAGCTCAGTCTAGGCCCCAGAGAATTTGAAAAAGTGCCACAAACACTCTTGTTTACTTCAGGGTGCATCAGTTAAAATAACAGGGAGATAATTTTTGAGAATGCAATAAAATTCAGTGCAGGATAAAGCTGCTCATAGTCTTGTGAGGGGTTATTTTCAAAAGCTATTTAGTTGCTTGCAGTTTTCTTCAGTGGTTGGAAGAAGTTGCAGAATTTTCCAGCTGAGAAGGTCCAAGCTGACACTTCATGAACCAAGGATAGGCTTTAAGGGAGCAGGTGGAATAACACCTCAGCAGGGTACATAGTCCTTGTCACTCACTAATAGCTTGGTTTATTTTAGTACATCTCTTTCATTAGGAGGAAGAGACTCTTTGAATTTAAAACTTCTGGAAACTAATTTGGCTTGGAATTATATTCCCTGTGACTAAAAGTAGATTATTAGACTCCTGAATGTATCACGGAAGGCAGATATATTTTCAGGGGTATTTCTATTCACAGCAAGCACAAAATGAGGGCTGTATCTAATGGTGCAACACATGGGGAAAGCATTATATTCAGTAATAAAGCAAAGGAAAATAAATATATTGGTAATATTCAGGCAATGAATCCAGCTACAGAACAAACATATTAGGACTTTTAATTAGAAGAGAGGCTGAAATCTAAATACCTGTATATTGGTAAAGGAAGACAACCAAGCAGTATCAAAGAATAAAGACATTAATAGCCCTACTGTGCTGAAGTTTTAAAGGGCAAAGCAATCAGTAAAATCAGTAAATATGCCTGTGTCATTAATTTTGAAAGGTTCCTGAAAAGACTTATGGAAAAGATTTCATAAAAACAGGTAGATATATTCAAAGTAAGAAAAACTAATAAAATGTAAATGTATCTTCCCTTCCCCAGTATTGAAATCTGTGTTTTTCATTTCCTTTGAGTGAGCTCAAGGGAATTATATGACTGATAAGAAATGGTAGCACCACTTGTTCTGTTACTCAGTGCACCATGAATGGAGCAAGGCTTTTTGAGCAGCACTTTCTCCAGTCAATAAGGCCCACTGCTGCATCAGAATTGTGCACAGTTTTTTCCCTGTTGAGTCATGAATTTATCTGATATAAATCTAACTGATTATTTTTGACTTACTAAAAGCATAGCATTTACCATAAAATATAAAACCCAAAGACATCCTCGTACAGAGCTATGTCTCTGGCAATGGCCCACATCAGATATGGCAGAGGCAGAAAAAAGAACCAAAGGTGCAGTGAACTGTGCCCAACCGTTGTATGTTTGTTGGTTTCTTTGTTTGTTTCTTACAAAATTACAAGAGATTATCACAAAGATTTTTACCGTCATTAACCTGCAGTGTAAATGCTTGCAACATCAGACAGCTATAGAATTGAACGTCAAATCATCTAAAAACGGTACTTTCAGCAAAAAAAATTGACTCAAATATAAAAAAAAATTTCAAACAGAAGACATAAAATACCGGTATTAGTGCATGATGTTTTGCACACTCTTTCACTTTTCCTGTGTATTACATGAGTTTCAAAGGTTTCCGGAGTTGTGGGATGCTGGGCACTTGGCTGGAATAGCCAAATGTGAATCTAGCAGCCACATCTCTGCCATAGCTGTCAGAGTATGATGAGACTTGATCTGACTCACACAGCTACACACTGTAAATCTGTGCAGAGGAAGAACCACACCCAATACTCAGAAGTCTTGGTGCTGCTCTGCTCACCTTCCTCTTACCTCCAAGTAGAAAAACAGTGGTGTCTGGGCAACACTGGGGGCAAAGGGCAGAAATGGAAGAACCCTCACTCTAGGAAGAAATGTGTTCTGTTATTTTAAATCTTAAACTATTAAGCCAAGAGGCTTAACTAAGAGGAGGCAAAGGAAAAAGATATTTACATAAATAGCATAAATAATATTATCATAATAATAGTATTATGCTCATCATTATCTCTTGCCATAGAAGCATACAATTTGCGTTCCCATAAACAGAACTGAAAAAAAATCTCAAAAGGTTTGAGCTGGCCTGGATCCACTGAAATTGTGTCCAATTGATATTGATAGAGAAGCTGATCTGGCAGCTGTTCCTTTATCACAGTTACTAGAGCTATTCAAAGGACCTTTTTTGAGGTGATAAAGTTCTCTAATTAATGCCTTCATGGTTTGTGTTTTGCATTGATTTTTTTTTCAAGCCATGTAATCTGTTAAAATTGGACAGTTCAAGTTTTACTTTCCAGCTTGACTTTCTACTTTTTAGTAAATCTCTTATCATCTAGGAGCAAACAGTGATTATCCTGACTTACGCAGAATAGCAAGTTCTGCTACCTGCTGGCAGAAAGAATTGCTATCCCACTAAAAGGATCAGCACTAAAAATGTTCAAGCCAATGAAGATATGGACTGGGCTGCTGAACTATTATTTTCACCATTGAATCATATGTCAGCATTTCAGTTTCTTAACTATGCTTTATTTGTAGGATCAGGGCTTTTTTGTTAATCATGTTCTCTAAATTCAATCAATACTACAATCTTTGTTATAAACATAAAAGTGAAAAATAACCAGTGGTGTAGCTTTGTAAAATTCTGCAACTTTCTCTCATAGAAAAGCTGCAGAATATTTATTCATTTACCATAGCTATTCATTATTTCTATGACCAAAAAAGTAGCATCAAGCCATCCGATATAATAATATCTCTGTCTTTGCTATTTTTATATTTAGAAATTCTTTGATTCTGAGGTTTAGTTTGTTGCATTCATTTTTGGTCTCGCAAAAGCATCTAAGACTTCCAGGACCTTTCTTGTATGGTCAAGTATCATAGCCTTTTAGGTAATTTCTAAATTTATTTTGAAAATTTTTAAACTAAAATTTCAATATACTGCTTATACTAATAGAAGAAGTCCTTGCTCCATGTATATGAAACGGCATTGCAGCAAAACTCATCCTAAATTGTCCTTAATGTCTTTGCACCCACCACAGATCTCACAAACTCATGATATTTGGAGAGACTTAAGTGTTAAGTAATCAGACTCACAAAAGTTCACATACCAGGTATGACCATGGACCACCAAGGACAGTCAATAGTAAGCTCAAAAGGCAGGGTGTCTGTCTGTAATGAAACAATTCCTTCCCACCACATAGGTACCCATGCGTATCTTGTACAGGGGGTAGATGGGTTGCCAGAATTTTAAGCATCTAAATCACTTCAGCCGTAAAAACTTTGGTGTCTGCATCCACTGAGGTACCAAAGTGGATTCGGCAAGATTTTGTAAATCATAGGTTTTTGATCTTGGCCAGCTAAATATGAAGAGTAGTACTCTTTGGATTTGAAGTTTTAGATGTTTTTTTAACGGGGCTGGCCATTTGCCTTGCTTTGATTTCTCAGTATGTGACCTAAGGAGAAGCTTCAGGGTATTTGAAGTTTACTCCCAAAGATCTATCTAGTCCCTTCAACATGTCCAAGTGCTTTGGAAAGGATTGCATTGATATTTGAAGGTTAGAATACATATGAGTCCTACATATAGCACTTGTCAATATGTGGGAATGAGGTAGAAGGAAAATCTCCAGCTTCCTGTCCATTTTTTCACTCTAAGGAATGCATGAAGCAGGCAAACATTGTTTATTCAAACTGGTGTCTTTATTTGACAAATCTTGTGGTTTGGCCTGGTTGGCTTGGGGGCGCTTCACATTGTAGCAATTTAAGCTGACTCCTCTCTATCGCCTCACTGACCAGAGAGCTGAGTGGAGCCAACATTAGAAACAAACTCTTGGTAAAATGGGGATTTGCCTGTGGCAGCACTGCCAGAGCCCTGAAAGCTGGTCTTGCTCTCCCTGTAGCTGGGCCACTGCTCACAGCAGCAATCTCCTTTCCCACATCCAGTGCCACTAACTCCACCTCTCCAGGGTCAAAAAGTACTGTCAGTATCTTTGGACAGCCAAATTTAGGTCCACCTACACTGCACTAGCCACTAGCCCTGGGCCACCTCTAAGCTGGTGTTTGAACAAATACTTCACCCCATTTACTGTGTTTCTTACAGCAGCAGTCCCAGAGCCACAGGCCAGCACAAACCATTGTATCATCAGTTCTGACCCCAGAGGTAACACAGGTTTCACTTTGCTCACCCATTTGCCCTTTTAGCCGAATGTGTAGCTTTATCCATTTATTAAGCTACCAGAGTTGTTAAGTCATTATTAATCAGGCAACAGGTGAGATCTTTGCAGATGGATTGTTATTAAGACAACTTTGGATGGTTTTGCTAATGAAGCATTCCAGTAGAAACATGTTCTCTGTTCTCCCTTTCTTCAAAGAGCATGAAATTAGTGAATCAGCTTTAACTGTACTTTTTGTCAGTATGTCACAACCTCGGTGTCCTTTTGTATAGGAGTCTTGAAAGTGTGTTACTTAGATTCAGTGCTCAATTTGAAGGAAGCGTGAAGTGGTTTTCTGGACTTTAGCACTGTCCTTATTCACACCTAACAAATGAAAAGCTATTAGGAAGCAGCTCCACTGGAATGACCCAACAAAGTAGTACAAAGAAGTACAAAGGAAGTGTTAAGAAAAAAGAACTCTTTCCCAGTGGGCAGAACTACCACAGCAGTTCTGATGGCAGAGCTTCACCATTTCTTTTTCTGTTCACATTTCAGATGAATCTGTCACTGTAGTATCTAAGAATCAATAGAACTAGGAGGACTGAGTGTAAAGAAGCTGATCTGAGCTGCGTTAAATACTGCCTGCATGGGTGGTCATGCAATTTTTGGTCCAGGCATTTGCCAGGAGGAAGGGACATTTCAGTATTTTTTGCACAAAAATATGAAGAAGGTACGGTAGGTAATATAGTCCCATAAATTTGAGGATTTTTCAAATTATTTATGTATTTAAATCCAAAGCAAAAAAGCCTCAAGAAACAAAGTAACAGAATATCATTACTACTTCAGTAATTTTTGATATCAAGCAGGGAGGAGGACTGTGAACCTTGAGTTTCCATCATGCACTTACTAGAAAATTTTTAACATGTCTTGTGGTTTCAAGAGATCTCCCAGAGAGATTCTTGAATTCAGACTAAGTTTACAGTCAGTTAAAAATGGTTAAATACCAAGTGTGCTCCAAAGTCAGAACACAGGCGATATCATCATCTGACCAAGCTGTAGTCATTTGAGTATCTGATGTTCAAGTTGCAAATGGCTGGATGCTGTGCTAGAGAGAGTCAGATTTTCAGTCCTCTATTCTCACTCTCCAGATTGGTGTCTAAATCTGGGAGTTACTCCTACACCTTACATGCAGATTCAGCCTGGGATGGGGATGCTTATTAAAGGAGAAGTTGCTCTGCTGGAGATCATTCATATCTTTGGTGTTGCCCAGATGTAAAACATTAAAGAAGCTGAATTACACTGTATGTTTACTGTCTTCTTCAGTGTATCCACCATAAGTGAAAGAGAGCTGGTAACAACCCTTACAGTTGTAATATTCTATTTGTGTAGGACTGATACTGTATGAGGAAGAGAAATGCGAGATTTGGAACTTAGGATCACCTTTCCTATTTGCTAAGAAGAAATTTTAGATTTGTTTCAATGAAATATAAGCTAAACAAAGCTTTGCTCAGAAGATGGTTATTTACTAAATAAGTTCTAAAGCAGGGGATTAGAACAAATATGACTCATGTAGAGCAAACTTAAATCCTACACTGGGATAAACACTTCAAAAATGAACTCCACTTAAAAAAACAACATGGGTTTGTAGGAGCCTCATTTCCACTGAGAATCTGTGCTTTTAAATCTCTAAGAAGTTTAAAGATGTTCTCTAGGTGAAAGAAATGAGCAAGAAACAAGCTGCATAATAAATCTCAAATACAGTCTGCATGTAGGAGTTTCTCTTCTTCTGACATACAGAATTTCAGTTGCAGTCAGTGAAGTCATAGGTATGTGGGAAGACTGAATAGTTATACCACAGCAGTGATTCCCAACTGATGAGCAAGGTAGCCACTGTCACTTAACAGACTGAGCAGGTAATGCCAAGGAAGCTCAATGGAAAGGGAGGAAAAATGTGTCAAGAGAGGAGGAGGGGAAAAAAACCCAAACAAAAAACCCCAAATCAAACCACTCTGCTAAGCCATCTTGAAGGTGGCTAGTGTCTATGCAAAATGTGGGATATTGTAAAGGTCAGGTGTTATTATCCAATGAAAATTTAGAGTGCACTGAATAAAATGAATTAGTTGTTGCAAAGCCTCTAGACATTCTAGGAACTGAGCCAGTAGGAACAGCAAATGATCAAACAAAAATAATGCTTAGAGTTCTTCTAGGAGAAAATGCAAATGCTGCTTCTTACAGCATCCTCATGTAGCTCAAACAGCACCAAACAAGATGCAGACCAATGGCTTATAAATGCACTGTAAAGATTTATTTGGTTAAGCTGGGGGGTGGTGTGATCTGGTGGGATGTACCTCCATCCTTTAAGGGATGAATGCTTGTGTGCTGGTGTCACTTTTGCTTTAGCCTTGCTATGGGTAAAGGTATCTTTCTTTTGAAGGTGTTAGTGAAATAAAACATTGAGGTGCAGGGAACATCATCTTCTCTTTGCTGGCATCAGTCTGCAACGTCTTACTCTTCAAAGTGTCACTGACTCACTGAAATGTATTTTGCACACCCCCTCAACTCAGTCTTATAGCTCACATCAGTAGATTTCCCTAGTTTGGGTTGAATTATGGCTTGTATCAAAAACCACAACCTTTCGTCTTGCAAACCAAAACTCAGCCCACTGGGTCATGCGATGAGCATGACATGCCAGCTGGAGGGACCACTGATGAGGCTGTGTCCTGTCAGGGAGGAGTCTGACCAAATGATACAGCTCTAGCTGACCCCATGTTGCTGGACAGAAGGTCACAACATTTTACAGAGCTACCAGTAGAACTATGGAGATGAATGAAGTGGTGGAGACACTGTTATGCACTTTAGGTTTTGAGTTCCTGGGATCACCCAGCCTAAGACCGAGATGTTGCTCCACCTATTTAAAAGAAACAGAGCCCAAGCCTCAGTGGGTAGAGTGAATAAGGTGGCTGATTGCTCATACAAGGATTTGCCAGCTGCTTTGGGGATACTTGGACTTGGAAATACCTCCTTCATTTTGATGGGATTTTACAGCAATTGCTTGACTCATTAGTAACTTCAGTGCACCATCCCACTGACCCTAACAAGGTATCACATTGTTTGGAAGGAGGAATGATACAGCAGAAAACTGCTTTCAACATCCTCTCCACAGATTGAAAAATAGTATTTGTTAACACACTTTAAACTTCCTTTCCTTTCCTGAAGCTGAAGGACAGTGGGACTAGATATCTGATTGCTCATCTAGTTGGTGTTGAAATGTTCAGGTACCACAGTAAAAAGGGCATATATTTACCTAAGGTAACACATTCATGCAAAGTTCTGTTAGACCTCGATTTTCAATACATGCCTTACACTCATTAATTTAATGTTAATTTGCATTTAGCAGCCCTAATGATTATATAGGTCAAGAAAACTAAAATATCTTTCTTCTCTGGGGTTTTCTTATCTCCTTAGAGTACGCTCGATTTGAGGCAAAAATCCATGACCTGCGTGAGCAGATGATGAATCACAGCATGAGTTCTGGGTCTGGCTCCCTGAGGACTAATCAGAAGAGGTCACTGTATGTCAGGTAAGCAGGAAGAGCCTTCTCTTGGGAATGTGTTGTCAGCTACCTCATCTATGCCTGACGTGTGTTGTTGGTTTTGGCTCGGCAAGGTGAGAAAGAAGCCTGAGGAACTGCCTTGAAATGAACAGAGAAATAGATCCATCTTACAAGCACAGCACCATTAATGAGAAAATTGGATAAAAGCCCTATTTGCCCTATTTGACCATTTCAAGTAATTTGCAAAGAGCATTATACTTTTGTAGTGATTTGGGTTTATGAGATGAAACTTTCTTAGCTCTGTTGATATCTGAGGTGGATATTGTGGAGTAATGGCACAACACGTTTCTGTGTGAGGTCTTGCCCAAACATGGAATGAGTGCTCTCAGAAAGAGCACCTTTTTGCCAAAACCTTTTTCTTGCAAAACACGAACTCTTATGTGCTGTTCTAAATGCAAGGCAATCTGCTGCTATCCCCTTGTGTCCATCAGTCTATGCTGCTAAGAATTTGCCATCTACCTAGCAAGATCAAATGTGCAGATGAGATGGTAAACGAGCTGCTGTCCACAGCTTAAATGGCGTGGTGAATAACAAAGGAATTACCTTTGTAATTGACTGTGAGCAGTGGCTCTAGTTTCACTCTGACTGTGTAAGTCTCTTGCCAGACCGGGTGTTACCCAATTGCCCCAGCAAAATCCTTGCTGTCACTCACACCTTTTGGGACTCATGGAGACTATGGGACTCTGTCAAGTCTTTTAATATTCTTAGTAATTATGCTTCTCCAGGCTTTCTTTTTCATTCTCCCCTTTGTCCCCTTCATCCTCCCCATGCTCAGCATATAATCTGAAATTCCTGACAATCGTGAAGTAGAGGGAAGCAATTTGTCAGCCTCTAGGCAGTGATAATTATTCACAGGGGAGCTAATTCAGGTGATAACATTGCAGAGATCCAATTAAGGCTAAATTCTACATTTTGTCATTATGCTCTCAGTGTGAAGGAGTAAGGTGGCAGAAAAGGAAGGGAAAACATAAATGTTAACATGAAGGATCTTATTCTAACGGGCAGCAACCACATGAAGCACTAATTGGTACTGCTGCCAGATAGAGCAATGACTGAAGGGATTTGAATCACTCTTACAACTGATGTTGCTGTTGGGCAAGGTCAGATTAGAAGTGTTCAGGTTTTCAATGCATCTCTTATCTTCTCTGACCTGATGTAGTTTTTTCTCCAGACAAACATTTTGTTGTCAAGAGCTTTGGTCAGCTCCCTGAAATTGCATTTTATGAAAAGCTACAATTGTGTGTGTAAGGATGGATAGACCCAAGCTACCTTCCTCGAGGTAAGATAGGGACCCAAAAATGTAGAAAGTAATGGTGTGAGAAGTCCAAGCCAGCAAGTGCAGGTTAGTTGAGGTGCACCCATAAACAGCTAACAGAGGGTCTTGAACACCTTCCTGCAGTTTGATCTGCAGCAGAGCTTTATCCTCTCTGTATGAGCATCGACCTGATAAGCTCTGCTGAGAGCTGATGCTTATTAACCTGTACTCTGAGCCACACTATCTGTGCTGCATCTGGACTAGCCTAGTTCTTCTGTACAGTGTTGCTCTGTGTGCACTGATGAGCCTGGTTTTCTGCCAGTTCATGAATTCTGGCTGTGGTCTGTCTCACTAAGCTGCTATGCCCTGGTGCTTCACTGCAGGAGTCTTTGATGTCTTAGCTGCTTATCTAAATAGCACTTCCCAAACCATAAATGCAAAACCTGTTCTTTTATTCCAGAGTTGTTCCAACAAATGCCCCAAGCCTCTGGAGCAGAAACCCACAAAAGCCTCTGTCACTTTTGTTAGCATTTACGTTTTTCGCTCAAACTCACACAATTGGCTGTGTCCCTGTCTGAACAGCCTCTTTGAGAGGCTCTGTATCGTATATATTACCATGACGTGTTTGTAGTGCAGTAACACCTGCAGCATTATGCCTGTTAGTTCAATTCACATACACTCATTACCAAGGTAGCTTATGTCTATGTTAGGCACTAAGGTAAAATAAAAATGGGCTCAGAAATGTACTTGTTTTCAGAGATGGACATTTTCTCTTTATGGATAAACTCTTTACAGGCAGGGCCCATGTAAAAAGCTAGGATCTAGCATTTGATTTCTATTCTTACAACTCAGGACATTTCTGTTTCAATGGATTATTTTAGTCAGCATGTGAAAGAGAGTTAGAGGCAAATGACCATATGTTGTTGTAAATCTCTAGCTGTAATGCCAAGTCTATGATTCAAGTTTGCTGCTTTCCTTTCTTTGGGATGTAGTGATTTTGCTGTCCATCACTGAGTACGGCAAGCATAGTTAATTTTTAGCCAGAAAGCTGAATTGAAGCAAATCACTATATTCTAGGCAACACAAGGAAATAAATTAAGATCGATACAGGTTGTCATAATTGAAAATAAGTGTCATTATCTGCTTATAGAAAAGCCGACAAAAGAGGGTGAGAAGAAGTAAAGCTAAGTTATGCCAGTGGATATGAGGTTCATTAGATGCAGGGTTTTCTTCTTTACCTTACAGTCTGTAATGTCCCCATCCAGCCCCTACTGAAAAAGCATAGCATTGAGATATGTGAAAAAAGCGATATTAAAATAAGTGAGGCAAAATGTAATATGGAGTTAAAGGGTTGAATGTAGAAGTAGGTCGCTCAAAGCAATTAAAAGTCAGGAGTGTATACAATACAGGAAAGAGATCAAGAATTATTTGTTCAGAGAAATTGTGTAGCTCTTTGACATGATCTTTTATCTCTACATACTCTGGTGTTTCAGATTTTTATTACTTTTTTCTTTCTTTTTCCCGGTCTGTCTCTCTGACACCTCCAGGAATATTTCCCAATAATTTCCTGAATCTTTTTTTTTCAGTGCTACCTGTTGCTTTTGTATCACAGACCCTGTATCTCTGTTTGGGATGTCATCAGAAAGTCCACAAAAGTAAAGGCAAAATATGAGACTTCAGGGAAGGGTGGAGCCGTAGGAAGTGCTTTTAATCCTTTCGGGAGCCCACAGCCTCTTTGTCACTAAATCTGTTGAGGAAAAGAAATACAGAAAGAAATGCAGGCAGAAATTATAATTACGTGGAACATTTTATTATTCATGTTTTGTTTGGTGGTGAAAGTGAATGAAATAAAATTGAATTCACTAACTGAAATGATAGGCTAAAGAAAATCTGCTATTATCATTTTTAAGTCATTGGGATTCAGCCATCAGCTCATGATCAACGAGGAGAATAAACAAATTCATCACCAGCTTATCATTGTGCTATATACATGCATAGCAGGGTCCTATGCAAATTCATGTTTTCCTTTTTGTCTTTTTTGGCTCAAGGTTTTAAAATCTGCTCTAGTAAAATTATATATTTGTTTGTCTTGAAATAAATACATCCTTTGCTCTGTGCTCCTAGGTCCATATTAATAGTCGAATTTTTCAGGATACATATGGTTGCTATTGCTACACTTTGGAAATGCCAGATCACATTATTTAACTCACAGGCTATGGAACATGACAGGCTTTTGAAGAGTTAAGCATCAGAGTACAGTCCTTTAAAAAGTTTGGTGAACTGGAGCAGCCACTGAAACTTTAACTTCCAAGCTTTGGAGGAAACTGAGAGCTTAAGTGATTTTCCTGTTGTTTTACTAGATTATTCCTGAGTTTAAAGTACTTGTGCTAGATTTCTTTGGATAAGAGTAGATGCTTCAGTAATTGCTATGAGACATACAAAGAAAAGGTTTTCAGGAATTTTCTGTCATCCAAAACTGCCATCTTAGAGTCTCACTTTGGTTTATAGATGAAAAGTAGTTAGATATGCTTAGAATAAACAGCTACTGCACCATTTGAGCTTTTTTCAAACCAGACAACTTCTGAAATCATATTTATCTTTTAAAATTCCAGTTGTCTAAAGCCACAACCAGGCACCATGGAGGTATATCACTCTGCAGAAATAACTCAAAAGCTTTACACACACCCAGCCCTTTCACTGCCACTTCTCTGTTTAAAATCTGTTCAGTACTGTCAGTGACCAAACATGATTTCATCTCATCAGGGTTCCTTGTTGCCGTGTATGAAGGGACTGGTTGAGCTCACTGAAATGCAGCTCTTTCAACTTCAGCACTACTTTCAAATATATCAGTACAAAGTGAGTGGCTGTAAAAGTGGAAATGAAAATCAGGGCTGGGGCAGGACTGTATCCAGATGCACTGCCTCTCCACCGTGCAGGGAAGAACAGTACAGTGGGAAGTGAGCCCAAGGGCTCTTCCCAATAAGATGAAGAAACTTACAATCAACTCTTTTGTTTCCAGTCTGTGTTGCACTATTTATGAAAAATGTGCACAGTGCAAGGGGATGCCTCTTATTCTGGTCTTCTTCTAACTGGAATTAGTGCTTAGCTTTTCATAGCTTTGACAGACATGTGCCGTACAAACATACAGCTTTATGTGTTAATAATATGCGTGTTCTGGTTCATTGTTTATTGAGTCATGGGGAAGAATCTGGAGATTTGCCATCACAACTTAGCATCACTAAAAATGAAGCCAAAGCCAAGGTACTTTGGGTGGTTTACTCTGATTCCCAGCACAATGGATTCTCCATTAGGTATTAGACACCTTTATACAAAGTTCCTGAACTTAGAAATCCTGAACTTAGAAATTAGCATGTTGCCATATCATAGAATCATATAATCATAGATGGTTTGGGTTAGAAGAGACCTTAAAGATCATCTAGTTTCAAACCCCTGCCATGGGCAGGAACATCTTCCACTAGAGACTTTGATTTTCAACAGATCACAGAAATTCTCAGTTTTCAATTTTTCAGAGCTACAATTGAAATTCAGTTGAGGCAGTTTGTGAAGATTGAATCTGATATCCAGGGCTGGTTTTATGCAATGTCTGTTGTGACCACTCTTTAATCTTCCTGTCTTCTTTGAGGCAGTGAAACCCCACAGGCTAGTGAACATCATGTCAAGGCTCCATGGGCAAAATTCTCCTGGTAATACGCTCAGCCAGTTGCAGTGCAGTCTGAAATCTGCCTGAGAAATGCAGTTCTTGGAGATATCATGGTAGTGAAACATGAGCACATGATAACATCAGACTGGGTGATGGAAAGCCCTGCTATGTATGTCTGGAAGGAAAAATGCAATGAAAATATAATTGCACCAGGTGTTTTCAGAGGGAGATGCTGAGGATATCAGAGAGAAGTATGAATTGGTCATAATTAAATAGTCATTACAACAAGAGAATTTTTTTTTTGTGAGAGATGTGTGTGTGTGTGTCTATATATATATATTAAAAAAAGGAAATCCAAATGGATACATTAGTGTTAATTATATGCTATATCTACATACACATTGCAAAAATCTTCACTTAAGCTAGCTGCCTAGTATCTCTCTTGAGTCAGTGGAGTGCACTTGGCACTTACAGAGTACGATTCATGTCATCCAGAAGTAGACATCTAAAATTGCTCAGGCGAATCATGCCCTAAAAATGTCTATTTCTCACAGTTGAGTGGAAGGAGCCTCAGGTGATTAGCTGAGATGTAAACATCTATATTAGAGACACTTCAAGTTGAGTGACCTGAATCCCATCCACACTGCAAATATTTCTCTTTTGCTCTCTCTCACACAAACACACGAGTGTTCATGCACATATCTAGAAGCTTCTGACTGGTGGCTTCTGACTGTTGTCTGTGCATTCTTCTGCAGCATAGCTTTGAAACACTGACAGTCTTGTTTATTTGGGCTGGTTTTTTGCCCATCTTCTTATTCCCCAGGATTCTTTCTAAATTCATTTGTCACTTTAGTTAGCACTACTGGCGATCCACATACACTCAATACACAGTCATCAAGCTGGATGAGTTTATGTCTCCAGCATCTGGGAGCATCCAAACTGCAGGTTTTGCAGCACTGTAGGTCAATACAGATTTCTGGAGAGCAAATGTGAGTGAGGTTGGCACCTAGACATTAATTTTTTTGTTTTAATGAGGAAATAGCTATAGCTTACATAGCCGTGCCTATGTTTTAATGGCATGATAGAATTATTAGAATTCCCTTTACTGAACAGTAAGTGGAGGAAAATGGAATTTTAGTACCGTTTTTTCACTTACCTCAGATTCCTGGGCAATTAACAGTCCAAATTGTAGCACAGAATGGAAACATGCATTCAGAAAATGTGTCATAAATAGCATAATGCAGATATGTTTGGAAACGGACAGATAGGTACTCACACAAGCTAAATTTGTGAAATGGCTTATTGGACTTGAAATTCATTTTCAGACTGGAAATTTTGGAATGTTGGAATGTTATTCCTTTCACATGTCCAGGTTAAGTAATAGTTTCTGAATATTCAATTACTACTTTTTAGCAATTCTTTCTCTGAAAATCAGAGCCTTTTTCAGATTCTCCTGGCACAAATATTCTCACTGGCTTCAGTGAGAGCAGCTCAGATTCAGAACCAAGGACATAGTGTAAATCGTTATTTTTCAAAGCAAGGAGGGTCACTCTGTGTGCTTTAGAGACCTTTTCCCCAGGGGGACATTCCAGAGCTGAACCAGATCACTGAGTAACTTCATTCAGGTCTTCATTAATTATCAGAAACACTGAGGAGCTGGGAAGGATGAGGGATATGCTGAAATACCTAACACAATGGGAAATAAAGCCAATAGTTGTTGGACTTATTGTTGTTATTGCATTGAATTTCATGTTTAGAGCAAAAGCATCTGTCTTGCAGAACATGTGATTATCTGTGAAATGAAGGAAGATGAAACCAACTCTTGTCTTTGGCAAAGCAAATATAATATTTTCTTACAAAATTCAACCTGTTTATATGCTTAGAGGCATTTGCAAAAATTACCATGTTCATCATTCTGCTGCTAAGAACAGAGCAAATGAGAAATTAAAAATTTCAAATGAAAATTGAAGAATAGAGAATACCTGGAAAGGAAGTGGTTTTTTGGGTTTTCGGGTTTTTTTTTTTTTTTAGGAGGCTTCTTGCTGATGGGAACTGTGAGCATTTCACACTTTTTTATATTATGTCTGTGAAATAATCACAGGTCCTTAACCGAAGTGCCGTAAGACTTACAATGCAGATGCTATTGCCAGCTGAATGATGGATGTGAGAATTATTAATCTTGGACTACTCACTATACAAAGGCCTTCAGGTTTATAGTCTGATGGCAGTCTGGTGCTGAAAAAAAACCCTAAAATGTGATGCTATAAATACAACAATATGTCTCACCAATACTCTAGGATTGTGTAAATCGATATATTTGATATATTGTCAGTTGAAACTATTAGCCACCTCACAAGCTATTACAATTACTGCATTTCTTACTCATCTGATACTTTTTTTGCAACATTGATACTAATGAACAGTTAAGGAAAAATGATGTTTGTTTGCAATTCTTAATAACATTTCACAGACAAAGACGAAGCAGTTAATGGAGAGTGAAAACTGAACATGAAAACACATCAGTCAAACAGTCTCATCTCTCATCTGACACCAGCTCTTTCCTTCACATCTTCATGTTTATCATATCTGCTGCTCTTAGGCACTGGCTGTGTAATGAGTTCAGCTGATCCCTCCCAGAGATGCAGCGCAAAGCATCATTAGCTGCATCAGGAACAGACAGCCCAGCAAGCCTTTTATCAATGGGTGTTTCTCCAGCTGGGTCAAAAAGGGGCAAAAAGTGGATTTATTTCTATGTGGTTGTGGCTTTGCAAATCATCGACTACTTTGTGTTCAAAATTTTGAGCTAATGAACACAGTGCTGAGCACCTGGAAGGACTGAGCTCTGTGTGAATCAACCACAGCCTGCAGAAATCTGAGATAACACATTCTGCCTAAAGTTCAGAATAGAAAACAGAATATTAAGCAGCTCCTTATCGAAGCCATTCTTGCCTAAGTCATATTATCTTCATATTTTCAGTAAAACTTGTTGTATTTTAAATAACTGGCTAAGACCTGGAATCATGTCCTCAGTGCTGAATTATCAGTGCCTGGTGTGAAAGAGCTTTTCTGTTAGCAACTTCAGTGGGCATAAGCGGTACATACTTCTGGCCATTTTCCATATTGTTTTGTTTCATAAGTTATTAAAATAACATCCCAGAACAAGTAATGTGCTTGACATGATGTCTGCTCTACAGAAGCAGCACACCTTTTTCTTTTCGTAAAAGACACCTTAATAGCTTTTCATTGCACATATATTGTGCTTTTCTGATCCCTAGAGGGATTGACTGCTTTCTGGAGACTAGCAAGTGTCAGACAGAATAATATCCAAGCCAGAAGATGATAAGGATGAGGATCTTGGCCTCATGTGGGCATAGGATTTGTTTGAAATTTTTATAACCAAGATAGACACAGTTTCAGCCTCATTTCTAAGCAGAAACTCTGAACATGATCCATCAGTGCAGGGGGGGGACATGAAAGTGAAGATAAACTGTCTGTGGCTTAAAATGGCTGAAAGTGAGTCAGCAAAACATGCATTTAAGCTGTGTCTGTTCTCTGTGAAAAAGCAGTCTTATCCAACAAATAGTTGCTTATGATGTTTCCATGTCAACAGCTATAATAGGACACTGTTGGTTTGTGCAGCTCTCAACTGGAAAAGCACGAGACAGTAGCTTAGACCATGAACATAGAGGGGGAAGCCTATTAAAATAAAAGCTTATGTGAATACATTCAAAAGTTGGAAATCTGAATGTATGCACGGCATGGTGGCCAATATGAGTGGAAGAAGATTCTTGGCCCTGTTAAAGAGATTTCTACCTGAAATCTTATACAGAAAAGCCATAAAGCCACTGTAGAACAGGCTCTCCAAATCAGCTCTGTTAAAACAATGCTGAGAACAGTGTGAAACAGGACATGGCACTGCTGAAAAGAGTAGTGGGAATTTGCATGCAAAGCTCCTTCCAATAACAACAAATGAGGAGGATCTTTGGTCTCACTGTAAGGAAGTCCATGTATGAGGAGAGAGCCCAGTCAAATTAAGTGATGCGGCTAAGTGGGACCAGTAGGCTTTGCTGGCCCTTTTACTTCTCATTGGAAATAGAAATTACTCTAATAATGTTCTGGTGAGCCTGGGAGGATGTGGGGAATTGCCAACCTGAATTTGGGATCATAAGGAGCAACTCCATTTGGTTATTCCTTGCCATCCCACTCTTGTAACAGGGAAAAAAGTACTGATCAAGTCCTCCCAGGCCTCACTGACATTCCTATTGAGTAAACCCTGGTTTACATGCAGCCAGTTCAGCGTTTCTGCTGTGAGTGGTGCTTCTGTAGGACTGGTCAATGCTCAAAGCTGTTGTCCGGGGGGGGCAGCTCAGCTTGCCAGCCTCAGCAGGTCTGGCACTGCTTGCCCTGTCTCTGTCCCTCTTGTAAACCAGTCTTGACAAGTAGGGTTTGATCCTTTCTGAATGCACCTCAGATTCAGAACAAACAGAGTAAAAATTATTTCAGAGATTAACATATCTCTGTGTGTGTCTCTGTATATGTGTGTGTACATCTGCATTCTGCCATGTCTCCAGCTTCATCTCTTGTGAAAACTCTCATTGTGTGTGGCTCATGCTTCTCTTGAAAATTCTTACTCTAATTGCTTTATTTACAAATGTAGCAAATAAAAGACTGAGTTATCTGGTGAAGAGTTTGCCAGATGTTCCTCACAAAATAGGAATTATAATAATTAAACATTCACCCACTTTCCATAGATTCTATTTCTTATGCTTTTTAATTTACCTTGCAGGCAACCACATTCCTTCACCCAATATGTTGGGCTGCTACAATTTTCAACACACCTGCTAAGCACAGCATATCTACTCCTGTACAATCCCCTGCTTACAGAGAAGGCAATAGCACATTGCTATTTCTGCTCCCACATCTTCCTCTAGTTGTTGAAAAGGGTCCTGGCATAGTGGGCAGCAGCTGAAAGCTTTGGGGAAAAATTAGGGCAGAAAAAGATACTTAACAGTATAAAATGCTCTGGGGTTTTTACAACCTCATGTTTCTAACCACTTAGATTTTAGTTATATCAGGTTGGAATAGTTTTTACCTTAGTGTGCTGCTAATGAAAGTTGTCCTTCCCATTTCCAAAAACTATCAATATTTATTTCTTTCTGGGAGCTGGAAACATCTGTAATCTTTTTCTTTTACAAAGCACTATCTCTGCAGACAGACTTTTTCCTCTTGATGTCCTTGAGACATTTTAGAGTGCAGGTAAAGGCTGCAGATACCCACTGGAGTAATTACTCCTTTCTGCAGGGACTGTAAGACCATTTGGAGGGAAACGGATCATAGGTTATCAATGACAAAATGAAAGCACAGCCTAATGGCCATCAAGCAGTATTTTGCCACTTTCTTGCAGATGGTTCAAGATGCAAAGCCATATTTCAGTCTTTTCCACTGTTCCCATCTGTACCCAGCCAGTCATGTTCCATGTTGCTGAGAACACTTCAGAAACTATTCTTGTAAAAGCACTAAAGCTTAGATTTGAACAATGTCTATGGTTTCTTCATGTATTTATGGACAAGGAAACAGGTAACTTTGTGAACCCATCTTGAAAACAGATTGAGACTAGACAGTATCGTTGACACTATGATTTGCAGTAGCACTGCAGGAAACAAGGTAGAAGCAATGTTTCTAACAGGGTTTGCAGATTCAAAATGCAATTGCCCTTTCAGTATAAGTATTGAAAGTTATTTTTCCTTTTCTGTACTGGCTGGCAAAGCATTGCCACATCCACAGAGAGATATTGTGACAAGGCTCTGCTGCAGGGAGAAACTGTGGATGTAATGTCCCGAGAGATGTCCTGCAAAGTACATTTGCTTAGAGTTATTCTGCCCAGTGTCTCATCCAGACGCGACATTACAGACACATTTTTATGACATTGTTATTAAGTATCCACTTGTTATTAAGTTAATAGCAAATTTATTACATTTTATTGTTTAGGGCACTGGTGTCTGGTCCTGATTTCATACCTGGTCTTCTTTACAGAAAAAAAGGATGAGCTAGAGGGATGTTGGCAAGGTCAGAACAGGGACATTAGCAAGGTCAGGCCTAGGTTCCTAAAGCCTCTACCAGAGTTATGAGTTGCAGCATGACTTCAGTGCATGGCGCTTCTTCAAATCTGATTTACACGGGTTTCATTCTGCTTAAGTTAGCCCCAACTAGACTGCAATTAGAGTCATCAGTCTTTACTCTGGTTTCAAGTTAGAATCATGAGATGTTCACAGAGTAAAAATCAGAATTCCTCTTTCATCACTGATATTTACATGTGTATTCATCTTGAAAGCCCTGTGAACTTTATCAGATCTTTCAGCAAATCTGAACTGGACGTGAATTTTCTTGATAAGTCTTTCAAAATCCATTAATCTACTTATACTTTAATAAATTAATTAGAACATCAGTAAGAAGAACAAAAGAACTCGTAGACATGGACCGTTAGACACTTCATTTCAGTGTCTGGGTAGGACTTACTATCTGGCCAAGATCTGTTGAATACTGCTAGAAGGTGATGGCTCAATTTGCAGTCCACAGCTCACCACATCTCCTGATGTAGGTGCAATAACCTCAGATTATTAACGCCTCTGCAAAACAGATTTGAAACCTGGCAACCAGGTGAGTTTCACTGGTTTAGTGGTAACTAACTATTCTTCCCTGTAAAACTGATCTCATTCATCAAATGCCTGCTAATTTCTTTCAATTGCTGAATGATGTGCTGTGTTTTCACACAGGCCAAGAAGTATGACCCTTTATTATAGCTACTGTGTTAATGCAATCATCTTTTATTTTCTTGATGCTTTCAGGATTGTAGTTTACTTTAATTTGTATTACTGTTCTATGCTAAAATTCAGAATATGTTGAAACAGAACATGATTAGAAATACAGGGTTTTCTTTTAAATGTCCTCAGTGATCAATTTATCTGCCTTTGTCTGTCTGCTACACCACCAGCAAGTTCTTTTAGAAAAGCTTACCTGTAGGTTTCTTTCAAGAATATCAAAACAAATCTAAAATTTGGATAAAATTCAACAGATAATTTTGCCTTTAATGAGGATGGCAACAGCTTTGGCTACAAGAAGTCTGGAGAAAAAGAATTTAAAAGAAATAATCGACAGGATGTTTTTCTCACTGAAAGTATGAAAGAACAGGTGAATTGACTGAATTAATGACTTGAAAATTATCCATTGTAATGCAAGGATCACTGCTGAATTTCTAACCTGTAGAAAATGGGGTTGTTTTCCTCTCAATAGAGTATGAAAGTCTTGTATGGTAGATGTATTTTCAGCTACTTCAAGTTTAATTCCTCTGTATTGCCATCCTAAAGACATCAGGCTTGGACAGACATAAGAATATATTCCGTTTTAATGTGGACAGTGTGCTGAAGGATTAAAGTTGCCTTTTCCTAAACTTCTTAGTTGCTATAATTTCCTATTTGGGAGCAGCAGCTCCTAATTTGCATTAAGACGAGTGAAAGGAAAATCCCTACTTTGTTTGGCATTTGAGTTTTTAGGAAAGGACACTTCAATTATACTCAGATTTCAGTGCTGCTTTTTCAGGAAATTTTATAAAATACTAAGCTGCTGAAATTGTACTTTTAGTGTTCCATCTGTGGAAATGCACTACCAACCCCAGCATGTTACACAAAAGATTTGCATTCATTTTTCTACTTGCTTTGAGTTCTAAATATATTCCAGAGGTACCAGAGACATAAATTTGAAATGAAATTTTGTTATCTTTTGGAAGAGCAGACAGATAAGTATACGAAATTTTGGAAATGCTCTCAATTTCTTTATTAAATACTCTGTAGTAATTATGTCTTCTACAAAATCAGTAAACCCTATCTGCAGTCAATATAACCAATGGTAATGTGCAGTGAATCAAAGAGCCATACACTGCCATAGCTCAGACAAAAATCTTAGTCCAACTTACTGTTTAGAAGTTCCCTGCCTGTTTAAAGAACACAAAGAATTTTCCATCATATCTGAGTTCTTTCTCAAGGAAGTGGAGTCCCACTGGAACTGAGTAGCTCAGATTCTGCCTTGACTTAAGACCTAAAGATACACAGTTATGTTGTCAGAGAGATATGGAGTGATGCTGGAGCACTACTACTTCTGGAGCTGCTTGTTCATTGTAGGACACTCAATTGCAATAATTAGAGATAAATAGATTTTGAGTAAGTCATCTCAGACTCTTTAGGTCACCCAACTGAAGAATCTGACATCAAATTCTATCTGAAATTTCTGAATTCTATGTGTAAAAGAGGTTGGGGTTTTTTCATTGCAGCCAAAATGGATGTTTTTCTAGTGGGATCAGAAGATTACCTCTAATGCTTCCATTTCAGGTCAATATGACCTAGGCTCTGGTTGTACTCACACTGTGTCATAAACAAGAAAACCCCAACAGGTTTAAGGAAAGGATAATTGTCTCTGTCTCTCCCTGATTTCTGACATGTTATTGAGGTACTGGAACCACAAATCATGAGGAAAACTCCATTGAAAACACATCACTATATCCATTTCTTTGAAAGCATGACATATCTGGCCTTCCAAATATTTCTGCTAGGAGAGGCAGAACAAAGGAAAATAAAACCAAGGTGTTTTCAGTGCTGTTACTTCTCTGCAGAGCTTTAGCCTTCTAGCTCAAGGACTTTGTCTTTTCAGTCAGCAGAATGGGAATATTTCCTGTAATGGTTTCTTTATTACATACCAAGAAGGCTACACCTACAAGACAGGTTTAGGAAAACAACATTTGTGCTCTCTTAGAGTACTCTTAGAGTACTGCTAGAAAGTAGACCTGCTGATATTGAGGTCAAACACTTCAGTAAGATTCTCTCTGAGTGATATTTATACCAGACACTTTACAATATCTCAAAGTGAAACAATGGGTATGTTTTTCGTGTTGTGCTTTAACTCTGATTATACTCTGAAAATGCTGTGTACATGGTAGTAGGACTTTATGGGGTAAAGAATATTTTTAAAAATCAGCTGTGCAGACTGTTCATGGAAGAATGAAGTACAAACGGAAATAATTTAGTGTAATTCGATCTGGAGAAGTACTTGTATGAAAATGTAGTTTTTAAATAATCATGGTAGGCTGGGACTTAAAGACTGTATTTCTGTGAATTATTTTTCTCAGTGTATATACAGAATAATCTAATCATCCCCAATTGCAAGAATAATTGAAACTATTTGCAATGATTAGCTGATTTTAGAATTTCTTTTCTGATTTCTTAGCATTTTTCACTGATAAAAGCAGTCATCCATGAGCAAGGCTAAAGTTTCCTCTGCCAGTATTTTGCCTGACACAGATTTCCCTAATGGATAATTAATGGTAAATTTGCCTCCTTGTTAGAATAAAAAAATAGATGTTTATAGTTTTGGGTTGCTGAGAAATCATGCTCTGTAGAGGGGGGCTGTTCTTTTTATTTCCTGAAGGCCTATCGAATTGTACCTCATGCGTTTTTGGAGGGAGAGTATTTACAGTTAATTTGCAACTTAAAATTACAATAATTGAATAATTATGATAGCCTTATAGAACCATAGAAAAGTTTGGGTTGAAAGGGACTGAAAGACCATCTAGTTCCAACTCCCCTGCCATGGGCAGGGACACCTTCCCGTAGACCAGGGTGCTTAAAGCTGTGGCTTTCCCAAAACCAACCTCTACATGCTTAGGCAACATTTCTAAATTCCTCCTGTGTAGCTGTCCCTGTACCACCCCTGGGTGCTGCATTTTTGCCAATAACACAGTGTGTCAGCGATCAAGCATCACACAGCAGTATTTGCCCAGTAGCTCAAATTTTTAGAAAGCTCAAGTTGCGTCTTTCCTTTACTCATGTTTTATCTTTTCTCTAGACATTTAATCACAGAATCAATAAGGTTGAAAAAGACCTCTAAGATCATTCTCTCCAACCATTAGACTAGCAGTGCCAAGTCTACCACTAAACCATGTCCTTGAGCTCCACACCCACACAGCTGTCAAACTCTTCCAGGGATTTCCCAGAAGAGGGAAATGATTCCAACATTTCCCTCTTCTGCAATATAGTTTCCATCACGCCTTTTTTTATGCTCTAATTGGTTAACATACCTGAAATATACATATGAGCTGAAATTATTAACATCCCTCTGTTCTGTGCTTGTTCTGTTCATCTCTTTAATGTTGCATTTGGGTGGTTCCAGGACTCCACATGCTTCTCCACAGTATACTGCAGGCACCTTGGGTAAATTTCCATGAGTCCTTTGATGAACTCGAGACAACTTACTAGGCAATCAATTATCTAAGACCTCATCAGTCACGCTTCTCAGCTCTTCATTACTTCAGTGGCACAACTAGAGTGATTACATTTCACATCTTTCAACTCTTCATAGCCATGCTTTTGTGTCTGTCTGGAACTCCAAGGGAAGAGTACTGGATTTTGGCTGTCTAGGACACAGGCTGAAATGCACAAACCTAGAGGATGTTAACTGTGATTGTAGTCACAGGCATTTTATTTTTTTATTATTATTTGCAGGAGTGCGTGGTGAGTGAGAAGCAAATTAGTGAGTTGCCACTGCTCAATACTTGTTCCCCAGGGCAGAGTTTTGAAATAATAGTCCATCCCTTGATAAACATTTCCACTCTTGGAGTCCAATTGTGTATTTCAAATGATTTGTTCTAGATTAATTTGCATTCTTTTCTTTCTGCATTTCAAAAAGAATGGGATTACATTTCCCTAATATATTACTCTATTCAGGTTGCTGCATCAATATGCAAATAAATGGTAATTGGAAAAAATACACCTTTATCAAGTATGGATCTTAGTGTTACAAGAATTCTGCTAAGTTGAATAACATCACAATTCATTTTGATGTAACAAGAGCATCACAATAAATTCTCATCCATTCAGTGATCTGGCCAGTTTCTCAAATTTCATAAAACATCAGTTAAAACATAATTAAACCATCATAAAGGCCTTCTGTTTCTGGTCTCTCTTCTCCAACAATTCACCCCTCATAATTAATTAAGTGGGATAAGGAAACAGATTAATTTTAACTACTTGAAAATGTATTTCTACAACTAATGCAATATAGAAATAATGCTGTTTCAGCAGCATTTCTTTCAGATTCATCTTAACTGGAAAGGAAGAAATGCTTAAATTTTAGCAAGGCATGGTAGTGTGATAGTCCCCATCTTTTAATGTTCTGATTTTTTCAGGCTCTTCTAGACCTTTGTAATAATAAATCTTGCCATTGCTCTCACATCACTCCTACCTTATTTTAAATCCTATTCTCATCCCTTTCCTTTTGCTCTGTAGGCAGGAGATAATCTCATTTTATTTGGTAAACCTCTAGGTTTTGTTTCATAAAACTCAGAACTGAGCTACTCCTCTTAATGACAGGGAGCAAAAAAAGTGAGCTTTAAGATAATCCCCTTTGGTGACAGTCTGTGAAAGAGGGTAGTACATTTTTTAGGACTTTCCAGTATTCAGTTTATTGTGTTATTTGTGCAGCAAATACTGTTCTTTACCTCTTTTTTATCTCTTAAGGGAAAGAGTAAGAGACTTCTTTCCATGACACCATTTTTAAGTGAATTATTGATTTCTTTTCATTGATCTCACGGCACAGTGTTTAAGGAATTGATGTTGCCATTCAGCAACATGGCACATTCTTGTTCTCCCCCAAGTCAATACAAAGCAGGTCAAACCTTGAAGCACCACTCTCCATACTGAATAGTTTTCAATGTCACTCAGGGAGAATTCTTGGTCCAAGTAGAGAATTTAGAAGGATGTATAAAAACATTGTTGCTGATTGATGGGGGAAGAAACTTGGCATGGTCTTTGCTAAAATGCAAAAAGCATTTTCCAAGGTGGCTGTAGGAAGAAGCAATCCTCAGGGTGAGTATGCAGAGGCAGGGAGTGTAACTAACTCAAATATTGCCTGAAGAAATTATAGAAGTGCACTCAACTTCCAGACCATTTTATAAGCTGCAGGAGCCCAGCTTTGGCATCCCAACATCTCATAATACATGGTCCGTAGAGGGTGATCCAAGGTGCATAACTTAGTTACATAAATTCCGTGTACAGTAAATGGAAGTGTTGAGTAAGGAATTCAGTTTTGCTGTGCTAAGCAGGGAGTTGGGCCAAATGCATTCTTAATGGAGTTCCCTTTCGGAGCACAGCAACACCTTAGGGGATGGGCTGAGTTCAAACATGCTGCCCTGGATTTAGTTTACGGAAAAAACTAAATGCTGGAATATGCTGGAAGTGAATTCTCAGTCTTGCTGTAAGCTTGGCTTCAGTCTCTGTATTAGGTAGCAATTCTTCAGGAATTTGAGACCAAAATTGCACAAATGAGGATAGGCATTTTACTGAGCAGCAATGTTGTTTAAAATGTAAGAAGGAGAAATGGTGGTGATGATGATGTTCCTCACATTTTGCAAAACAATCTGGCAGGAACATATCCATTTTCCCTGCATTATTGCTGTTTCAGTCAAAGCCAACCCGGTCAGGATGGCTCATTCACCACTGCATTCCTCAGACTCCAGCCTAGAGGTCACCACCTACTTCTTTCTCCCAAACTTTCACTATCCGGACCCCTCAGTCACTGTGCTTTTTCAAGAGAAGAGGTGAAAAATGTCCTTTCCAAAATGTCTAGCTGGTGGTTAAGACACTTTATGAAGATGAGAGAGTTCTAGCTTTGAATCCCCTCAGGGTGCTAAGTAAACTGCACGTGTATTTCCCACTTCCTCAATCAATGGTGTGGCAAAATCTTGAATTTCTCATACTCAAGTCAGTGTCTAACCACTGGACTGCTAGAAAAAGGTAAATATCATATCTGTGTTTTTAAATGGGAGAGGTCTTTCCTGTTGTGGTCTTTCTGCATTCACATTTGTTAGTCATATTCAAAGCATAGTAAGATTTAAATATATAAAATGGGGTTAAATGCAGTCTGGATGTTTCCCTGCATTAAATGTGAATTCCATAAATGTTTAAGTGAGAGAGAGAGACATCCAGCTTATCACAAATTTGTGAGAGCAGCTATAGTCTAAAATACTTGATCCACTGAAGGGAATAGAAACTGAATTTTGCAGTAGGGCTATGGTGCTTAAAATCCATCTATGTTCATTTTAGGCATTAAAAAATGATCAGTCTGAATCTTATTTTCAGCTTTAAGAAACCTATCAGTCTACAGTAAGTTTTATCATAGACTATTCAATACCCTTAGCCTTACTGTACTTCAAGGGGCTATCAAAGAGGTGAGATTACATATGGTCCTGATTTTCAGGATCATCTGAAGCTTTCTGAACAGCAGCCATCAAGAAGGTCCAAGGCAACTACAATCACTGTCATAGCTACAGCTAAAATAAATCACATGCCAACCTGGAATTTCACCTTGCTGTAGAGCTCCAAGAGCTGCCATTTTCTTCCAAAGAAACCCTTAAGCTAGGAGGCCTTTTCAAAGATAGTATCAGTGATTAGCAAAGAAATTATCATAGTTAATTTGTGAGCCACATAGACATGAATTAATTCATTTCACTCCAAAGCAGAATTTCCACTTGCTGCAATATGATATGTTAGAAATGGCTTTACCTCACCAACAAAACGATATTATTTCTAAAATATATTTCTGTGGCACAGTTCTTTGAGTATGACTATGTAAGCCAGATGATCTTGCAGGCCACTTTCACCCAGGGCATTGATTGCTCACAGCACATTGCTCATTTACTCTCAAACTCTCTTTTGGAGCAAAACTAACTCGTTCCCTTAGAGGCCAAATGGAGTTAACTTAGTTTTAGGACCATTCTCTCTGGTGAGATTTCTGTGGGAAGCATGGATATGACTTCACCAACCTGGATCCCTTTGTGTGACACAATCCAGG
The DNA here is from genome assembly GCA_013397955.1 of Grantiella picta. NCBI lineage: Eukaryota > Metazoa > Chordata > Aves > Passeriformes > Meliphagidae > Grantiella > Grantiella picta. Next base: position 452,493 of record VZRM01004033.1, read on the forward strand.
AGATGCTCCTGCGCCCTCATCCCACTTGTTTAGGACATGCAGCACTATTCTACTGTACAACATGGTTTGTGAGGCTACAACATTCTGTATACATTACTTCAGCCACTTTTCAGAGGAGGAACACTGCAGTCATCAACTTATCATTTCTCCTGGCTCAAGGCTGTGGCATGGGCTCAAAGCAGCCTTGAGCCCAGTGCTAAGCTGTGTGGATGATATGTGCACCAGGGCATTCACCTTGGACTCTGAGGCTACAAACTGGTCGGCAATACTGAGCCTCTCTGGTGCAGATATGTCTAGCTGTGTAAATGCAGTCTAGCAATAAAGCATCTGCACCCTTTTATAATTAACTTATTTTACAACATGTACTGATTCAAGATGATCTTCAAGACAACTGTCTCGGTCTAGAGGAAATTTGGTAGGCAGTGAAACCATACATGTGAGTTATGCTTGTTCAGAACCGTCAGGGTATTTTTACATAGATGTCAAGAGTTATAAGAGCTGCTTTTTTCCCTCCAATATAATTATTTCGCATATGTCCAACACATTCTGTTCAATCTCTGTCTTGTGAGGATCAGTTTTGTGACATTTATAGTAAAGATGTACTGTTGTTTCTAATTTTGCTTCTCTTTAAAATTCTGCAGACATTGCAAAAGACCCAGCAGCTGTTGCTTTAAAATGCAGATAAGTGGGACACTATGCCACTCACGGGTGCCATCATTACAGACCCATGTTACTGTTTTCTGTCAGCTAGAAGCTAATTACTTCATTTTTTACCCCGTCAATCATTTATAGAGACACAAGAACAAAGATATCTTCAGGACATACATGGCATCTTTTTCCTCCAAGTAATTTTTTGCATGAACATTATGAAGATATTTCTCTTATTTAGTTTATAATGAAGCGTAAGCAGAGGAAAACATTCCTTAAAACATTTCTTTAGATGTTTTTGCTGCAGCATTTATTATCATCCAATTATAAAATACTTTATTTTCCCTAGAAAAGAAACATTTTTAATAATGTTTGAAAAACAGTTTCTGGGAAATTTTCCTGCTGCTCATATCTTTACCCAAAGGCAAAGGGACCTAGTTTTGAAGTGAGAGAATTTCTCTAAAAATGAGGCATACTTGGATTAACTGCAAAAAGAAATAAGGTACTGTATGAGGACATTAGATGTATTTGACAGTTTGTTTAAAATCTTAATATTACTGTTCTAAGTTAGAAAGATGTTCATACAGCCACAGTCTTGTAAACTGAGCCATATTTAGGTAGGTTTTTTTAATGATTGTAAGTGCTAAGTCTTGTACCACTAAAACTCTGTAACAAACAAGGAAAATTTAGTTTTGCATTGAAACACTGAAGTAGTCAGTAACATATGTGTTTTCAGGAATATTCAGTGCTCTTAAATCTGTGATGTGTTTTCAATCCTTTTATTCAGTGTAATCACAGAACCACAGAATAGCTTGGGCTAGAAGGGACCTTTAAAGGACATCCAGTTCAATCCCTCAGTAATGAGCAGGGACATCTTCAACTATATGAGGCTGCTAATCATGTATCTACCTCTCAATTCATGTTTTTCATTTCTCTAAGCTTTCTCTGAAAGAAAAACCTGGTGAAAAAAGAGATATATAGACAATGACTTGCATAGCCTGAAGAAAATTATCGTCCCTAGGATCCCAACTGTCTACAGGCAGCTGTATCATATTTGTACAAATATGGTTTCAGCTTGAATTCCTTAGCTGGATTCAACAAATATAGCAAGATGTAAACATAGAAGTTGTCTTTCATGCAGGCTGTCACAAGCCAAAAGACCACTGTTTCAAGGTGTACAGGTCCAACCCAAGCTCCGCTGCTGTAGGGTGAATGTGTGAAAGTGAACATGACCACCAAACTTAGGTGGACCAAAGGTCCTTCTTCCCACCTATAATTGTGTTTCAAATAGTATCTGATGGCAGATCTTCTGTGACTATTAAAATAGTTCTTGGTGAGTTTTTCTCTTCCAAGGAAGATTTTTTTAGACCAAATTAAGTTTTCAGAGTCCACACCACCTACTTGTTATTTTCATACTGCATATTATCTCTTTGTGGCTAAATTACTCTTGCCTCCATTTCTTGTGAACAAGTGTCCCCTACTCCCCCTTTCCTGAAATTTTTAATTTCATTAATTTTATTATACTCTTTTCTTGGTAATCTGTTTTGAAGGTGAGGAGACATTCTGTATAGTCTTTTCCTATGTGAAAAGGATGTTCCTAAGGAAGTTAAGTAGATCTACCTGTTCCCCAAGTCAGATTTAATTTATTTGCTGTCTCCCTTTAAAAAACTGGCTCAGTATTTCCCATTTCCACATGCTTGAGTCATTCATCTCATCGTGGTAATTTATTACTATTCATTTTATTGATTTGTTATTAAACTTTGTCTACTGACACATCAAGTGCAGATGGTTCCATTGATTTGACAGATCTCAAAGGCTCTTCTGTGGGTTCATCCTTAAACACATTCTGTAGTTGATTGTAAATAATCCATTTAGCTTGATTGGTATGGCCTTTTCTTTCCTCAGCTCTCTTATTACACCCCAATGCCCTGTGTAATTGGTATTTAGTTTTTGAATGCTGCACAATCCTTTCAGTAGTTATCCTTACGATTCTCCTTCATGGCAGGGAAATGCCATCTATCCTTGCTGTGTAGAGACAGAGGCATGGTCCTAGAGAGACAGGCACTTGGTAAAGGATTCTGAGTAATGAAACACTCAGGTTTGCAGTTCCTCAAAAATGCCTCCAGCTTTGAGCGCAGAACTCCCAAGGAGAGATCTCACTGACTGAAAGGTACCACTTGAAGGCAGGAGATGAATTCGGTGCTGAGGGCTGGATTCAGGATAGCAAGTACACTGACTGTTGGGATACCTACAGGAGCCAATCAAAAAAGCTAAGGAGAGATGTGTCTGATGCTCTCACTGCTGTTGGTCTCCATGATTCAGATCTGGAAGGTTCTCCTTGCTGCCAGCCTTTCTTTCATGCCCACCTCCTGCTCTAGCACTTCCTGCAGGCTGCTCGTATGTGAGCTGCCAACAAGCATTTGAGGAGTTGGAAGAGATTGCCAAAGATACTGGCAATGATGTTGTAAGGTCAGGACATTTCTGTGGCCTGTTTTGCACCTTGGCTGTGACAGGACTTGTGGTGGCAGATCCTCTCCTCAGTGTCCCCGCAGAGCCCAGCCTGCCCCAGTGCCTGCTGCTCTCTGAACAGTGAGTGGCCCTGGCCTGGGACATTGGCTCCTGCTGGAGATCAGCTAAAGCACAGACATCCCCACTGCAGCAGATCCCTCAGCCTTCAGGGAAAGGGCGGAACATTAATACAAACTCCTAAAAACAAAGCAAGGAAATGAAAAATCTCAAAACCCATCTCCCTACAGACCAGTACTGCAATGGAATGGTACATTAGTGGCAGTAAATTATTGCTACAGCTGTGAGAGATACAGAGATTTTAAAAATCAATTCTGCTACTGGGAAGATTTTTTTGAAATTTTCCCTCAGAGGCAGTCACATGCTGCAATGAGGCTTTGCTTAATAAAGGCCTTTCTGGTTAAGAAGATAGTGCCTAGATCTACCCTTTAAAAGAAGAGAAGCTCTTGCTCTTAAGTTCAAAAAAAAAGGATTTTAAGATACAGATTTTTGAGATCATAAGGCAAAGGTACCTTTGAAGATAAATCAAGTTCCATACAGTCCACTTTTAAGGTGTTTTTAAATTCATATTTATTTCATTACATTATATCTCGTACTGACTTACTCGTTTATATTAAAAAAAAAAAAGTTCACAGCAATACAAAATCACTCTGTTTGGAGTCTTTCCACTAACTTGGTTCACTTTACAGAGCTTACTGACAGAACTGTAGGGGTACATCATAGCTGTGGAAAAGAACCATTTCAGACTTCCCTGGAGAAACAGATATTTCCTTAGCTAATGTTTGATAGGAAATACTAAATTAATGAGACAGAGACAGAAGAAAAACTATTTAAAATATGGCATTTGCGCTGCTAGTTGGACGATGTATTAAACAACGAAATGGCATTTTATCTTATAAGGCCAGAGGTGTCAACAGTAGAGATGGACACAGGGAAAATGTTTGGATATTTATGTATTAAAATTATTTAAAGACTACACACTTGTGAACCACGTGCTTTGGTCAATCTATAGAGTTAAAGCAGATTCATTTCAAAGGTGGTTTGAAACTCCTATTTACAATATTTCTGTTTAGTGCAATCCAGCACTTTATGTGCTATAGCAGCTTTCATGTTGCTGAAGGAATATTAATTAATCTTCCCACACAGCCCTTGATAGAGGGACACAAGGGTCAAAATTTATTTGATATAACATTGACACATACATGGAAACTCCACAGGGTCACAGTAATTGTCCCTCTCTGACCTCTCTGAGTTTTCCCAGCTCTCTGAGATGTCTGGCAGTCTCTGGGTTGTCTGGGCAGCATTCTTGGTGCTGGGAATCACTCTCCCTCAGCTGACTGATGGGTGAGAGTCATCACCTACATGCAGGGAAAACTGTCAGCAAACTGAAGAGTTCAACCTTACTCTCCTTAAACCATATTTTCATGATTTTTCACCCACAGATATTTCTAGAGTTTGATTTTTTTTTTTTTCTGTCTGGGTTGCTTTATTTTTTTTTTTCAAACATTGAGCATTTTGCATATCCTTTCACCTGTCAGCACTAATGCAAGTCAGGCAGACAATTTCAGTTTCTCACCTTCTGTATCTATTCTCCTCTATAAAAGTGCCATCAATTTTGTCTTGCATTTACCCTGGCTTAGAAGAAAGGTGCATCTAGCCATGTGTCCTTCCTGTGACAAGTGTCCTTTCTGTGGCTCTGGTTAGCAGCAGATGTTTAGGGAACATATAGGAACAGGGCACATATGGTCTGATCCTCTCCCCGCTGTTCACCACAACCTTCTTCAAAGACAGCGGCCTTGATCAGTCCCTAAATAAATCACCCACTAAATTGCATTGCTGTTTCCATGTTGGAAGTGAAAAATATGGGAAGTTCCTACAGCTTGTAAATGAGGCTATGAAATATTAAAAATTCTAAGAATTAGTCCAGGCAAAAAAACTTATTGATGAATATTTCAAACAATCTTGTACACATCAAGTGAAAGAAAAACATCTCTTCAGTCACAGACATTTGTTTGTTCACTTTCTTGCTTGTTTGTTTTTCCACAGCTCCCTGGCACGTCAGAATAATAATAAAAAGAACTTCTTTTCGGTCCCTGTTCTGTCATTCTGTAAAACTCAATTCATTTTAATGGCATGGTTTTTGTATAAGCAAATGCTAAATGACAGCGTAATTTATACTTCAGGCTTTTCTGACAAAATGTGTAGCTTCAATAGATGCTTCTATTGAAATCAAAAGCATTTCACTCTTTTTGTTTCATTTGCCCATCACAGCCATCGATATGGCTGCTTTAGCACATTCTCTGAGCACTTCACAATACCTTCTTTGAATATTCTTATTTTACCATTAGGGAAACTGGACACTGAATCGGAGAAATATTCACACCATCTATAGCAGCCCTTTTTTCTCATCTAATGCAAATGCTCAGAATTATTCCTTTCCCATAGGCAATTTTAGCTCTCTCCATTACTCTCCAGGGAGTTTAGATTTCTCGAAGAATATCTGCATTGCACCTAATTTGTTTTCCCAAAATATGAACAAAAGAAAGCCCTCTCTACTGAAATCCTGTGGCTACACCAGGGGTACCCACACTGCCTAAGGATGGCTGAGCCACCCAACACACTGTAGTTCCCAAATCCCTTTCAAGTGATTCAGGATTTCTTCAGTGTTACTGCATGATTCTGAAGAATATCTACTGAAATTGTACATAGCTTGAGCATCTCTGTACCATCCGTTTTTATCCACTACAGAAAATGTTCTCAGACACCAAAGTCTGTCATTTTATACAGTATAGTTATTAAAAATTCTTGATATGCCCAAAAGTGATAAATATGGTCTAAACTCCCTTGTCTGAACATACTTTATACGTCCATCCTTCTGAGTAGATGTAATCATATGTAATTTAGTTTGAAGAAGATCATTCTGATATTGCATGTCCAACCCCCCCTCCCCTCAAAACATGGTCAGCTTCAAAACTATTTCAATTTGCTCAGGACCTTGTCCACGTGAGTTTCTAGCATCCTCCCAGAATTTCAGCACCTCTGCACTGCCTTCTCCAAGGCTCACCCTCTCCCTGGTGAGATTCTGTTCTCTCCCACTTGTTCGGAGCAGCTTCACTAGTGATGAACTGATCCCCACACATTGCAAATGCAAGCATGGTCCAGTGCAGTTCCTTATTCCTACATGGTTTGTTTTATCAAGGACTGGCTTTTCAGAGAAGTTCTTGTCATGTTTTCTGTGGATTTCTCTATTGGAAGAGTGGGATTTGCTCCTCCTTCCTACAGTGAAAACAAGAGTTGACCTGGTTCATCTGCCTTGTTAAGGACAGGGTTTGTTGTTGTTTTGGAGGCTTTTCTTCCCCTGAAGTGGAACAGGATAAAGAGAAGAGAATATTTCAGTTGGAAAGGACCTACAGGATCATCCAGTCCAAAAGCCTGACCAATTCAGAGCTGAACACAAATTAAAGTGTGTTGTTTAAGGGCAACGTTTCTTAGACACTGACATTGACCAGCTCTCAAGGAAGCCTCATCAAATACCTCAGCAAGGCAAGCAAGCAAAATAATATGAGGAAATTTCTGGATCAGCCCATGGTGAACATGACACACAAAGACATGCTTGTTAAACCAGTCCTTTATACAACTTTCCCAGCTACAAAACCTTTTTGTAGGGGCCATTATTCAATGTCTTTAAAAAAGAGAGGGAAGATGCCAGGATAACCTATAAGCCAGTGAAGGAATTACAGTGCCTTTGTAGCTGTCAGAGACATAAACTGGTGTTTTTACCATTTCTGCCTCAGTCTTGTATTTCCTGCACACACATATCTAACAGTAACTGGCTTGGCACAATCGTTTGACTCAGGCTTTGAGAATGGTAGGGGTTTATGAGGTTTCAAACTGAGTTTTACATCCTGAAATGTACAGTTAATTTCTTTAAAATAAGCTCATAGAAATTATTTACCTGGGAGCAATATTAGAAAAGCAACTGCTCTGTGAATTATTTTCTACTACATATAATGTGTCATGGCTCAGTTAGGTCTAAGTACATGTAATCTGCTTTAAATTGGTCAGATTACTCAAATGCTAAACAAAATTTGGTTTAGAAGCCTGACTCAGGAGACTGCTAGCTTCACTTTGCCTAAACTTAAGGACATAGTTTTTAATAAATATGTCCCATCTAAAGTTAATTGCTAAGTAGAAGTGTTCATGGTAATGTAATTTTTTTTTTCCTGCAGAACAGAGGAATGTCTGTAAACTTAAGCCAGTATAGGCAGAAAATTGTAGTGCCATGGGGATGGAAAAGAGCAATCTGGTTTTCCTGGAAGATTTGGTTTTAGGCTTTTTATTGCCACAAGACTCATTTCAAATTAAGATAGTAAAAGGAAAGGTCCCAGTTTGGTTGCTTAAGTCAGGAATTACACACAGAATGAGGAGTATAATTATAGACAACACCATCAAACCTCTGAGCTTCATTCATGGCAGCAGGAACTTATCCTGGTTCTGGGCTTCTCCTAGCTCCTAGCACCATCCAGGAGCAAGCAATCAAAGCACTTCAGTTACTGCACCAGAGCTTCATCTTGTCAGCCTCAGAGCAGCTTAAGGCAAATTCTGTCAATCTTAAAGCTGCTTAGTGTAGTGTTTTCAAAGCGACTTAGCAATTCAAAGTCTAATCTTCATTGAAAGGCTACAAAACCTTGTCTCAGATGTGCTTAATTTACCTTTAAAAATGGGATCCAGGAACTTCTGATGCTACCATTAATCCTGCTTTTGAGCACACATGAGCCAGGGCTCCCAGGAAGGAAGGTGGATAATGCAATGGAGTGAATGAGGAGCTGCAAGGGACTCAGTGCAGTGTGAGCCTAATTCTTTGTTTAATGGAGAGAAGCTAAGAATTTTAGCATCATCCTCTTGCAGCTTTGTTTCAAAAATATTAAAATAGATGTTGCTGCTGTTAAATATTTTGGGTAATAGTGGATGATCAGCATTCTTATATTCAAAGTTCATTTCTAAAGAGAATTGACAACCAGACACATAATGAAACCAACAAATCTGACCATTAAGAAGAAGTAACAGTCACATTGTTTTGACACAGATGAGGTGGCACTAAAGACTATTATTTTAATTTTTTACTTTTGTTTGTTTGTTTGTTTGTGCTTCTGAATATTCTGGCATCTTGTTTTTGAGCTTTTTTCTGTGAGGAGCAGACACTAGAGACAATTGCTGTTGAATTATTCATTTGACTCAAGAAGATGAAGGTTTATAGAAAATATCATCTACTAGAAAACATTCAACCCAATCACAGAATAAACTTCACAGGACAAGCCTCTTTGTGATAAGTAAGTGTTGACAGATAAGAGTTCAAGGAATCCACAGAACTGATTGACCAAATAGAACATCTCTTCTCATAGCTGCTGCTCTTCCAGACAAACTTTCTCTGTTATTTCCATTACAGTTTAGAAGATTTCAGTCAAGTTCAGGTCAGGCCTGTGGCTTTGATTTTTTTAAGTTCCACCTTGTAAATTTGACATGTTTAGAGATTTCATGTTTAGCTTCATGAAGCAGAGGTTATGTAGAGACACCTGACCTTTGTACCATAAAAATTCATCTTTCGACTTCAATTGCATTTGGATTCTTGCAAAATTACTCTTCTTCAAAAGTTGCCCTTTAAAAGAGACAAAGTCAAACCCAGAAATTAATAGTATTGCTTCCTGTTGAAGTCTATGCTAAAACCCAAAGAAAGGACCCATTCTATAGGCAACGTCCTGCTGATTGAGTAAATTCTTAATGAGTTTCTCAAGTTTTGACCTAGACACAAAAGGTTTTCATGTTTTATCAAACATTTGCATCCAGCAGAGTTTATGGATTTAGTACATTTCTCCACATTAGGCAGGATAATTAATTTCCATAATAATTTTCAGTGATTTTCCACAGTGTAGTTCCCTTTAGTATGGGGCTTCTCATTATTTTAGCAGAACCTACTCAGTCGACACAATAACAATGAAAATCCAAATTCTGTGTCTTTTGCTGTTAAAGGACAGCATTCAAGGACAAGCAGAAGCCATTACTGAGAAAGAACTGTTGCAAACAAATATCTTGCTTTTTCCATAATGCCCTGTCTCATCAGAGCAGCCAATATTCTCTCTGGTTAGTACTTTTCTCCAAGTTTTGCTTGTCTGCACTTTTTCAAAGCTAGAGAACATTTTTACAATAGCAGTTTCTAAAGGTTGGACTGTATAAACAGATTTATTATGACATAAACAGATTATTATGATATATTATGATTCATAATGTTATGAGCACCTCCATGCTAGGAAAGTCTGTAGAGCTCCTCACCTCTTACACCAGAAGTAAGAATATTTAGACTGACAAGGCTCCAAAGTTGATTTCTGTGGAGAAAAAAAAATAAAATCCATTTTGCTGACACAGTTATCTGAATTTTGACTGGTAGGATGTTTTCAGTAGAAGAGGCATTGTGCTTAGTCTGTCTCTTACGGCTCTGTTTGTCACCATTATGTTCAAATCATACAAATCATAAATGTGGATCATTTTTCCATAGGAAGGCTTTCTCTTACTTAAGCACTCCAGATGTCTAATATCCTTGTCCAAAAAAATGGAAACCATCATATATCTGGCTGGTAGTAATAATTATGTTACCAATGGGGTTCTCTTTGTGTGCTGAAAATTTCCTTTTGATTACAAACCAGTGGAAGCACAATGAATTCTGTGGGCAGCCTGGCCACGATGGAATTTTAAAAGCTGCTAACAGATTCGGATCATGATTAGGTCTAAGAGAAAGTAATTGCAAGCTACAGGGTGTCTGAGACAACTGCCTAAAAAAAACCCATCTACCATAGCAGATCCTTGAGTTCTATTGTAACAGTTAGAACTACTGTAGACCAGTTACTAAAAAATATCTAAATCCCGTGCTTTTTTGCAGTGTATTCTGTAGTAGCAGGAAGACATATTTGTGTGCAGGGAGGTATGGGGGTGGTCCTAACAGAGTCATAATTTTCCCTTTCAGTTTCATTGTCTTTAAAAGAAACACCTGATTTTATTTTATTTCTATTTCATTCTTTTTTATTTTATTTTTCCCTGGGGAAAAAAAAATAATATTCTCAGACAGCAAATAAGTTACTATGAGAAATAATGGTTTTTTGTCTCCTGTGTCAATCCATGCAACCCACAGGTTGCAATTTCAGGTAAATTACCCGGTAGTTTAAAGTATCCCTGATTTGACATCCTGTCGCATTTCCTTTCTGGATATGGATAATCTTAAATGTCACAACACAGAAATCTGTGCTGAGAAACTGCACTGATGTCTCAGAAAGAAACCACAGATGCAGTCAAGCAGCAGCTTCACTTAGTCTGTATGGGGAGGGAAAAATCAAACCCAAGAACAAGACAAATTTCATACCGTTTTAATGCCTAATGTACAGGCCAGGTCGAGGTCAGTCAAAAATTATTACATTTCTTTAGAAGAAACAGCCAAGTACAAACCTGGCCTAAGTTTTGAGTTTGCTGTGAAATTTAGATCTCATACACAAGTTTGGGGTTTTATTGTGAAATTTCACACACAAATTCAGGGGTGCTGAAGAAGCCTTCCAGAATCAACTACAAATCTCCTCTGGAGTTTGGCAAAATGCCTAAGGCTAAATCTAATTAGTGTTCTGACCCAAGGGAGTCTCCCTGTTTTAAAGCAAACCTCAAAGCTGATGATGTAGACTACATTGAGTCCAATGCAGATGTATTTAAAAGATTCTGTGTTTATCCCAGATGAAACTGGCAGCCAGATCTTCCTGGTCAATCAATTATGGTAAGGTAAGCATATGCTCACAGCTTGATACTGGTTTCAGATGTTTGCAAGCAGAAGGGGAAATTCTGTTTGGCTCTTTTATGCCCTGTAAAATGCCAAAGAAATAAAAAGTGTGTTCCTTAAAAGGAATTCCCCTTGTGCCAGTACAAGAGAAAACATGAAGGAACTTCACTTTCTCAAGCCACCTTACAAGTTGTGCTGGAAGGGTGGTAAAGCCAGGCAAACCTGGGAGTAATATGAGCTCTGCCTCATATTTTGCCCCTAACATAGTACATTGTATGCTGTTGCATAGCAAGACCATGAAAGTGCAATATACTGGTTTGATGCTTCTGAAAATGTTGACTTAAATTTTTTGGTACAAATTTTGCAGAACCCATTTCCTGCACAGAATATGAGCCCTTTCTAAAAACTAGAAAAAGCCCATCAGCAACATAGAGATTGGCTCATAAGAGCTGACATTTAACATCATGGTTGGATCTCCAAAATGATCAGAATATTCCCCGAGGACAAATGGCAGTCCTCTTTCCTAATGTAAACACCATAAAGAAAATATATCCCTCTTCTTCATGAAATTTTTCTGGAACTAATGCTGCTGTCTCCAATCCTTTTTTCATTGAGGTCTGTGGCATAGCTCTGTGCCAAATTCCCACTAGGAGGAAAAGAATAAGGAATTACTTGGACTGAATGGAGGAATTTATGAATGAAGTAAAGAAATAATATGATAGAAAATGGAAAAGTCTTTGATGCAAATGTGCAATGGGATTTGCTGTATTGGAGGTGCCTGAGGAACAGCTAAGCTAACATCCTAAACTGCACATTGCCTGGGAGCATGCCCCATGGCTCAGTGCCTAAACCTACCCTCTTACTAATTTAAAGCCATTTCTCCTTGTACTCTTACTACATGCCCTTGTAAAACGTCCCACTACAGTCTTCTTGTAGTCCCTTATGTTATGGAAGATCATAATAAAGTCTCCTCGGAGCCTTCTCTTCTCCAGGCTGAGCAACCACAATTCTCTCAGCCTGTGTTCACAGGAGAGGTGCTCCACACCTAGGATTATCTTTGTGGCCTCCTCTGGACTCACTCCAGCAGGTCCACATCCTTCTGCTGGGCCCCCAGCTGTATACAGCACTCCTCTCCACCTTAGGTGCATCCAAACTGGTGCTGGTAATGGTCCCTGATCAGTGCTGACTTCCAAAGGGAGGACGGCAAGAATGTTGCAGTGCCTAGCATGACTGATTTTGGTAACACAAACAGCTAACACTGTCCCTCTCAGCCTGACAACCTTGAGGGGACTGGCTTCATGAAGAGTCACAGCATCATTAAGACGGGNTAAAAGAAAAATAAGGCAAGGAAAAGGAAAAAGCAGGACTCATGGTATCAATGAGTGACAGGCCAAATATTCGTATGTTTTTCTGTTAAAACTACATCCTTGTAGTATACTCCTGATAAAAGCTGTTGTTCCCAAGAGTCCCCCCTCCCACTCTTTCTGCAGAGGTGACAATGTATGACAGAATCATCCTGTGCACAGGGGCTATTTCAGCAGCCTCCAGTCTCAGCAAGCAGCGCCTCAGAGCTTCCCAAACCTCCCAGGGAGAGAGAAACCTTTTATACATGCTCTACACGTAGGATTTACCAATGCAGATTTTCCAGATGGAAACAAAGCTGGGAGGAGAAGTTGAAAGTCTTTATTGACTTGCCAGTATGTGAAAATTTAACCCTTTTAATAGCATCTTAATTACTTTGCAATGGCTGCTTCTATCAGAGAGCTGCTGTGCTCTCTGTTGTAGCTATAGCAATGAATTACATTAGTGTTTCTTTCATCTTCTAATTTTTTCTTCAAGCTGAGCCTGCAAGTGGGTGGAAATACATTTATTACTGAGTGCAGAAAAGACAGCTACGAAACTTTGGGTCTGATTCTGGCTATGATGCTGAATTACTGTCTAAAACGAGGCAAATGGTTAAACCTCTGTGCACTAGATTTCCCCATCTGTAAAAAAACAATAGGGCGGGGGTAGGTAGATGTGGTACACAAGCAAAATAACATATATCTCCCTTAGGATGATGCTATAAAACCTGATGTCTGAGAATCTCTGTTCAAGAGATTTTCAGAGAAGAGAGAAATATCCTTCAGTGGTGCATATGCAGATATGCTGGCAGTTTGCAGGAGAGTTAGGACTATTTACAGCAGCTGAATCTCTCTCTTGCTAAATGTTGTTGTCGTTTCATAATCAAGTGAATAGCAAAGAGCAGTGTGTAAATGTATGTGCAAACTCCCATCTGTGCCAGAAGAAAACGTAATTTCAGAGATGCAAATAAAGCTGCCACGCAGCACCTGAACTGTGTCAAATTACTGGCTATTGATACGGGAATGGAAGATTTTGGGGTTTTGCACTGAACATACAGAAGCATTCCGTAAAATACATTCCTGTGTTGTAAATGTAGTAATACCCCTTGCTTTGTCAGCAAGATTATGAAGACTACTAACCATGGTGTTTACAGCATTATTTGAGGAAGATAAGAGGGTTCTCTGTTAAATTCCCTTTTCTGCTAAGGGCTCAGCAAGATCACTTAGTCTTTCTGTACCTTATGTTTCATGTTACAAATGCTAATAACAAAGTACACATCGTGGATGTCAATAGGTTGCAATATATGGAATTGCACAATGAATTGATTTTGTTACAGCTAATATATGTTCTGTGTCAAACATTTATTCCTCTAGCTGCAAGAATAGGTGTCATTAGAAACAGAAATTTACTGCACAAGGCAGCATAGCTTTTGGAAATGCCTCAAGTAATGAAGTATTTATGATAAGTGGAAGAAAAAAAGATATCCCTATTTTAGTGGCCTTCATGCCATGTGGACACCTCACTGCATGATGGGCAGTATATTGCAGCTTGGTAAAATCAGTATTTTAATTTCAAACATTTTTTGAGCAATTATTTGAATACAGTCGTGAAATGTTTGCCTCGTGTTACACTGATGTGGCTTCCTAAAAATGATTAGGAAGCACCCAAGCACAAAAATAAAGCCTCTTAAGTTCTGTCCAAATTGCTGCTGGGATTAGTCTAGTGTAATGATCACTTCTGAAGTCTGGAATACTATCAGGAAAGCAAGCCTCACATATTCTTGAAATATTTGTGATAACCAGCTCCTTCTAAATGTTTGCTCCTCTTGCTTCGCTTCTCAGGACAGTTTCTTTATTTTCTACAAACAGGAGGCTTTCACCAAGAAGACAGCAGTACTTGGTATTTGAATGACACTTTTCACTTTCAAAATATTGTACAGATATTAAACAGTTTTCCCTAACTCAGACAAGAACTGTGAACTGAGGGGTGTAACCGCGGAGGACCCCCAGCCCAGGCAGGCCCTGGCTGGTTTGTCTCCGAGTCCCTGGCCTGCAATGTGGCTGAGGCACGAGTCGTTGTAGAGCAGCAGGAGTTGAAGGTGTCTCAGAGAAGACGCAGACTCTTGTGGCAGGATAACGAAGGTTTATTGAAGGGTTGAGGACAGCACACAGGGGCAGCACGCAAGAGCCCCGAGGAGCTCTGTGCAGCAGGTTTTAAGGGTCACAGGGAAGGGCGCGGTTTAGCCCTCAGGGCCAAGCAGGGTAAATTTCCAGGAGATTGACATACCCAATACCAAATGACATTACAACATAGGAGGAACATGTAACTCAAGGAACTAATGACTTCAAACCAACTGACTAGACAATGCTGAACATTCTAGAACCTTTTCCTTATTAGGGTTGCGCATGGGAGGAGCCAAAAGGCTGGGAACCATCCCCTCGGGGTACTACCAACTCCATCACCAGGGGTTCCCTGGGACGTACCATCAATCTTCCCAGGGCTCTGGTGGACATTCATTCCCTAAGGGGGTATCCCTTGGCGTTAGTTCGGCCAGAGCCACCTCCACAGAGGGGGAAAAAACTTAAGTGTTAATGGAAGTTTGATGCATATACGTTATGCCTTTGATAAGCCCACCCACTCCTGTTGCTGTTTTTCTAATAAGGGAACTAAGCTGACCAAATCATGATTTCACCACATCTGTTTAACTGGTTAGTAGCAAGCTCTGTTCCCTATTCCAGCATTTTTTCCACATCTCATAGTAGTCACTGGGTTCACAGTATTTGTAACCTCAACATGCATTATCTATCCTGCGTAACCCAGGTTGCTGTTTGTGAAATGCACTGTCTAGAAGATACTGAACAGGAGGTTTCTGATGCTGGTGTGATCACAACATTGGTGACAGCTCTTAAGTGGAAGTTAAATAATTCAAACTGATTTCCTTCATTATAAAATATTGACTACCCCAAACCAAAAGCAGACCTAGGTAGCTGACTTGAGAAAAAAGCCTTACTGACACAGAGAAAGCCTTGCAGAGATCTTGGTTCTGTCCTATAGGATCCAAAAAAAAAGGCTGAGGATTGGATGCAAGCAGCTAACTGAGCATATAAAACACCTGAAAGAGTAGTGCTTTAAGATGCTCTTTTATAAGTTGTGGAGAAAAAAAGAAGCTGTTCAAGACTATTAGATAAATGTCATTAAAATTTTGTAAGGTTATTGAGATTATTATTCTTTAATACTGCAGTAAAAGACACTAAAAATTATTTAGAGCTCAGTGCCATGAAGAACTGCCCAAGCAACCCATGAATAAGCAGACTCAGAGAGATGAAAGCATACAGTCATATTAGCAAGCTCACAAAGCTCACTAGCTCTGCTGAGCAGCCTCTCCACTATCTTCACTATTGTGCTTGTGCTCTGGGGAGACACCTCTAATTCATCACAGAGAGAGAGAGGCACTGGGACATGTCATCTTGGTTTATATCATCTGGATGACTCAAATAACCCTGTTTCTATTAACCATCTCATTTTGGAAGAGTACTTATCTGGTTCTGATCATGCTGAAAGGAAAACATGGTGCTCCTCTCTCAGAGAAGGGTGATGGTGCTCTGTGCTAGGGTGGGTTTCTTTTTAGGCTGCATTGATTATGTCTTCTTCTTAACACATAATATTCAGCAAAGGTGCTACTATTTTTTAATCTTTCCTCCAATGCTCCCCATGGCATGGCAGAAACTATCTAAGGTGTCTCACCTTAGTATGTTATCCTGGTGAAGAAGCTTGCATAGAAAAAATAGATTTTGCTGAAAGCTGACCTTGACTCTGATGTCAGTGCTTGCAGATGGTATCCTGTAAGACTTGGATGTCATTGTCTGTGGTGTTCATCAGGCAGAAATTCAGAAATGACATGTCAGTCTATTAAAGAGACTAGATTTAGCAATTGGATGTGTAGAGATCCAAACTGTCTTCTCAGCCTGAGGTGGTGGGGATGAATGTGCCCAGATCTCTGTATTGCCCAAAGTAGTCAACAGTGCCTGGAGTGAAGATCTCCCTATACTTTATAGCTGAGCCAACAGCCAGCTAGCAAAAGTATGTTTCACAGAGCCAGAAATGTTGTCAAAGTTGTAAACTCAAATACAGGTGTTACCAAGGCCTGGCTCTTGATTTGAAGTGTTTAGGAAAGACCACTGAAGTCAGCTCTCATGTCATTTTCATTTGCTAATGGAGTAATCAACATCTGTAGAATATCAGCCACAAAATCTTCCATTCAATGAAAAGTGTGCTCAAAAATTCTCATCTGAGATCTATAATCTCATTTTAATTAGCAATGCACATGATTACTCCAATCAAAGCAAGTCAGTGGCAAACATTGCCATCTGCATTCACCATTACCATCAGCCAGCATGATGACAGTCTGAGTTTAAGTCAATATGTGGGCTCTGAGGTGCAAATGTCTGTTCAAGGACAAATAATATTGTCCTACTTTCTTTCTACTACTGAACTTCTGAAAGACAGCCTTCATCTTAGAACTTGCCAAAGATGAAGCATTTCCAGTTTGGCATTAGGGAATGTTTTACACCAGGGATGTGACAGTCTTGCTTATTCTCTGTAACAGAAGATATTGTCCCTTGTTTTGAGGGATTTAATTACGCCTGGAATCAGGACTGCATGACATCTGCCCAGTATCCAGCGTGGCCAGCCATGTGGTTAGGGATTTTGAGATGTTTACTGGCTTCCCATGGCAAGGTGCACAATTAATCTGTGAATTTTTAAGACAACTTTCAATATGGCAGTAAAATTCTGCCTGTTGCCTGCTGCCAAGGGCAATTCCCACAGGATGATGTGCTGTGTGCCTGTTTGTGTGTGAGCTGCCATCTTCCAGGGATCCAGTGTCATCAGCTGGTTCAGAAGAGGTGTCCAATGACACTTAATTGCTTCTGGATTTATAAGCTTCTTCATCAAATGTCCTCAAAGGAAGCTATATTTGAGAAGCAGCAGATGACCTAGTACCAATAAGAATCCTTTCCGAATGTAAATATTTAATAAGATATAGTCAGGTTTTTTAAATAACTTTTCCACTGCTAAGCCATTAAATTTTTCCAAAGGTTACATGCCTTCCAAGAATATTTACCAAAAAAGGCACAAGCATAACTAAGATTATGGATTATGTAAAATTCAACAGTCTTCATCCTCAGAGAAGGGAATTATCAAGGCATTTCTGAAGATGTTAGTGAAAGACTGTAAACTCCTTAAAAGAAGACATATTTCAAAGAGCATTTTTCCTCCTCCTAAACCAGATTTGGCATGCAGAATTGGTGCTTTAAGTTATTTTGGTTGCATAGTCACAATTCTGATAACTTCTTTTTAAGTTCTCATCATGAGAGGTAGCTTTGAGTGTTTTACATCTACCCATAAAACTGCTATAATCATTCTTTACAATTACACTAGAATGCACAACAATTAATTACATCAAATCCTTCTCACAAAAGTGTTTACCAGTGAAAAGATTGCCATGGATTTATTTCTGATAATAAAAGAGTAGGAATTATTAGATACCACTTGGGATTTTACTGATCTAATATTTCTGCAGCCAGGGTTATGATCATATTATTTTCCCTAAAGGAAATAAACATCAGTTCATGACAGGCATGATCTTTAAACTATGTTTTTCATGGGAAAAATATTCCCAAGTATTTTTTCCTGTAAGAAACCAAGATCTGTATTTTTAGCTAGGTAACTCCAATGAGTGACCTGCACTTGCTGGGATTGATGTGCAGGGTTTTACCTTCAGAAAGTGGGGTACATCTACCCTGGTGCAGGTGCCAGGCATAGGACTGGAAGGCACAGGCTGAGAGCTGGTGTGAGATTGTATAATTCAGTTTCTCGTAAAGGATTAAAAGCAAACAAAAAGAAGAGGCTTCTGTAAAGCCAAACTTCACAGCGGAAAGTTTTCCTCTGAGTAGGACCTTTCCCTTTGGAGAAGAGAAAGGTTTACCTGTGACAGAAAATATGATTAATTGTTCAGAAGTGAATGTACCCAGACTGATCTAATCACCTCTCTTTGTATCTTTATTTCCTTTCACAGAGCCATGTTTGACTATGATAAGAGCAAAGACAGTGGCCTCCCAAGCCAAGGACTCAGTTTCAAGTATGGAGACATCCTTCATGTCATCAATGCCTCAGACGATGAATGGTGGCAGGCGAGGAGGGTCACTCTGGAGGGGGACAGTGAGGAGATGGGAGTTATACCCAGCAAGAGGAGGTGAGTGCTGCCTCATCCTCCTTACCTCCTTGGCCATTATCTTAAAATATTTCATTTTTTTTACCAAAGACGGGGTGTGCCAATCTACTGAAAAACTGGGGGTAGTAAAGGAAAATCCCACAGGTATTTCAAGGGTTGGAAGACACAATTTTTGCTGTGGGGTTTAAAGCTTTCAGGCTGTTTCTAACTGTACTGAAAAGGAACTCAGAAGGTGGCTCAATTATAAGTAATGTCAAAAAGGAAGGGGAAAAGGAGAGATCACCATCTCTCTAAAGCGCTTCAGAAAAAAAAAAAAAAGAATAACCAGAACCCAAGTCTGCGAATCAGCTCTGAATTTGAAGTGGAGCACATGTTTTAATGTCAGGGTGATTAGCCATTGCATCAAACTGCTGAAGGATGTAATGAATGTCTTGACATTTTCAAATCAAGACTGTATGTCTTTCTTTTGAGAGGGTAATAGAATTAAACTTCCCAGCCTGTGTGATGTAAAATATGGTGCTAAATTATATAATAGTCATCTTTGGCTTCGAAATCTGTTAATTTAATCTCTGCCTGGAAAGTGATGGATAATCAATATCACAGTAAATTTTTCATATAATGTAAATGAAGGAACTTTCATCTGCTCTCCAAGCTAAATCTGAACCTTTGTTTGACTGCGATGGATTTGTGGTGACTGTCGGAGAGAGAGCAGACATCTGAATCTCCCTCATTGTTTGTATTGTTTATTCTGTCTAGGTGCTTTTGTAAAATCAGCCACAAGTCTCTGACAGAATCAGAACTAGCACACAAACTGGTATTACTTCCTGGCTCTGTTGGTAGTTGCTATAGAAAGGTCAAGAACTGAAAGGGTAGGAGGAAAATGAAATCAGTCAAAACATATTACATTTCTCTTTTGCAGCAATGCTCTGAGTATAAACTTTCTATTTCTAGCTATTTCAGCTTTAGCACTGGTATAAAAATGATCATGACCATTTTTTATAGTGGGAAAATGGGTGGCTTGAGGCTCTCTAGAGCACCTGCTGCTGTTTCCAGAGAGTTGGCCAAGGTACTAATAGAGCTTATGGCACTCATTGTTCTAAATCATGTAAAAGTAAACTAAAAGGCCATCAAATACCTTGTTGACATGAGGCCTAAAAGGATCTTATTTTCTCTAATGATCATGTTTGAATAGCATCCACACCTGGTTTTTCAGTGAAGAGCAATTTTGGAGTTGTATAATAGATAGAATAAAAGGTTAGATTATAAGTTTTAAGATGGAAAAATGTGCCCATTAACCAGATTTAGTCTCTAGATATTGAAAAAGGAATACTTGCTTGCTGTTCATTGCTAAAGTAAATACTGTTGTAATTACATTATTGGATCATACATGGGGAGAGAGGAGAGTTTATTCAATTGATACTAAGGTAACTATGTGCACAAAGTTCACTGGCTCTGTGGTGCCTACTTTGAAAAGGTGCAAAAAGCTGTCATACATAATAAAACAACTGTAGAGGAAAAAAGGACAGAGCAAAGCAGCTAATTAAGATGTGGAATTGTGTATCCTGCAAAGTGGAAAGGTGATGTGGGCTTAAAGCTTATTGGGTTACCCAGACGGTGGTGTTTTCAAGGACAAAAGATAGAGGTTCTCTAGTCAAAGTCAGACATAAAATGAAGCCTAGGAATAAGATGTGGCTTAGGAAACACTGGGAGAAAACGTGGAGGAAGGGGGAGGGAGGGGAAGAGACAATGTGAAAATAGTTTGGTTAGAGGCTAAAAATAAGAGTCTTGGATTTTAAAAGATGCAGGTGTAGTTACCATGCCCTCCCCTTGTCATCCTTATTCTTCACTAGTAAATCTGAGGAGCCTGGAAAAATCAATGGCATCTGATTTTCTGTCTGCGCTAATGTAATGACACACCTGAGCTGGGGTGGGAGGAGGTTGTTGTTATTTCATAAAAGGTTTCAGTTGTACAAGGTCATTTTTTTCCAATGCACTGCAAAGTGATTATTGTTTGCTTTCTGTGGATTCTGGATGATGCCTTAGAGCCTGAGACTGATGTGCTCTTGGCAGCATCTTCTGTGGTCATTTACACTACCCAAGGGGAGGATGAGCAATCAGTGCACAGAGGGCTGAGTTACAGAGAATAAAGCTAATCATACTTGCCAGATTGTGCTAATTCAGAGTTAAATTTCCTCTGCAGGTGTGGGTTATTGAGTATAAGAGGATTAATCTAAAACAGAGTAGTCCCCAGAATCCATTTGACCAAATATAGGCAGCAACGGCATGGAAATCCTCATTTAAGCTGTTGGCTCTAAGATTCCATGTCTCTTATAGTTTATATGAGATTATTTCTATAGGTATCGCTTTTTTATATAATTCAGCATATTTAATATCTAGCAGCAAAATATTGTGATAGAAAGGAAGCAAGAAAAGAACATCTGTAGCTGTTTGTTGGGCTTGTCCTGCAAGCTAGATTGGCCATGATGTTGTAAATTGAAGAGATTTTATATTTGTCCTGTATTTTTCAATCCCCCGTTCATTTCTGTTCCTATTTTTTTTTTTTTTTTAGCATCTGGGGGGTTTGGTTGGTGTTATGCTTGGTGGGGTTTGGTTTTGTTGTTGTGCTTGAATTCCTTTTTCTGCCTGTGGAATGCTGTCCTGTGCTACTGTAAATTCTCTTTTGCACTTTGAGTCAGTGAGTGGCCATACAGATCCAGGGATTATTAGCGCCAGGTTGTGTTTTAGCTGTCTGCTTTACTTCTGTCTTATCTCTACTCGCCTTACCTTCTGTTCAGCGACAGCTAAAATACAATTCCTACATTTTCCATAAGTGAAAGTATTATGGAATGGCTCTGAAAACTAGGGACCACTTCAATTTTTTAAAAAATATTTATTTATATTTATATTTATATTATATTTATATTTATGTGAGT